>SNQJ01S0010315.1:165850-184192 GCA_010110895.2 Picea sitchensis
AATCCTCAACATATATCAATCTGTCAACAGGTACATGACCTGTCAGTAGTGCAGCCCGCGTGTGAATGCGCCCTGGCTCACTACAACCCACATGTGAACACAGCTAGTGTATAATTGCAGCAAGCATATTCTTCTCAGAAACTAGGGTTTTTCTTTTCTTCACATGCTTAGAACCCTTCTGTCTTCCACTGTCTAAACTGACCCACAGCTAGTCACAACACATCCAAGCTCTCCAATAGCTTGCTCATGATCCACATCAAATCAATATGAATGCTATCTCAATCATGTATAAATAGCTAGTATACCGTAGTAATCATGTCACTAATGAATCACAAGAGTGTTTCTCACTCCATCAACCAAATCAACTAAACTGAGCCATATCATAGGAACCATACCAAGAATTCCCTAAGCATTCGCAACATATCAAACAATAGCATCTATCAAGACAATAACGTAACCATACCAGTGTCTTAGTGATAGATCTGAGGCCATAGAATGTATATTTAGAACCTCCCTCATTATCTAGGAGCTTGGCACCAGCTCAAACACAAATCTCCATGAGGTTATTTAGTCCACGCTCCCTGTACACAGTAAGCCCATGTGTACACTCACCCTATACATAGCTAGCCCACATGTACACGCACCCTATACATAGACAACCCACGTGGGCATAAGAAAATAGGGTTTTCTGTGACTCCGAGACTTTTGTCATCAAGATCTCCAACATTGCCGAAACTTTGATGTGTTCATGAGATCCTCCTCTCACTCTCTTCCTCAGAATAGATCTTCAATCATGCTCAAGAGATCCACACCAATAATATTCTCTTACAAGAAGCTCTCCATCAATACTCGAAAAGATATTCACAAGAAGCTCTCCATTGATCCACAAGGATTCTCACCAAATGTACCTTTTACAAGAGATCCTAGCTTCTTATTTATACTTTCATCTTCTAGGTCACTTAATCCATTTTTAGGTTACTTAACCCATTTCTAGGTCACTTAACCTATTTTCCTTATTTTAGGGTTAACCACTTTCCATGAATAGAAAGCTCTCCAATACTTTATCATTTAAATATTCCTTCTTAATTTTGTCACTTTACTTTATCATTTAAATATTCCATATTGATTTTGTCACTTTACTTTATCATTTAAATAATGATTTCTTCTTTTCAAGCACTTTTACTTCTTTGACCTTTTGGGGCTTCAAGCCTTCATATGGTGTCCTCCAACTTCATAAGGCCATAACTCTCAAACCATGAGGAGTTATGTGACATTCCACATACCACTGGAAATGGCATGACAAGCACTATCCATCTAGGATAGTTTCACCAACAACTTCATTGATATTCATCTCATTATTCCACATACAAGCATGGGTCCTCCAACCATTCTCCTAGGATAACTCATTCCGTAAAGCGTCTTCCCGTGAGGGATTTCACCATAAGGGGACCACTTTGGAGTTCATCCATTTGTGCACCTTATCAACCATGATAAGACACTAATGATTCATCTTTGCATCAATTGGTTTACACTTGGATATATATCATTCTCATCAAGGGAATCATATCAATCAATTACCAAACCATTTACATCAATGACATATGTTCCAACAATCTCCCAAATATTCAAACCATTGGCATCAATGACAACATGATCCAACATCTTCATGGGGATGAAGATATTTATATGTAGAAGCCACAGAGGTATGAGGTTAACGGGAAGGAGAACTTGGTATGTAGGTTGAAGAAGAGCTTGTATGGCCTAAATCAAGCTCTAAGGAAGTGGTATTTAAAGTTTGACAAGTTTATGACATAACAAGGTTATAATAGATGTCATTATGATCATTGTGTTTATTTTAAAAGGCTAGAAAATGGAAGTTATATTATCTTGCTATTGTATGTAGATGACATGCTTGTTGTAGGGTCTAATATGAAGGGTATAAATGTGCTCAAGAATAAATTAGCTAATTCATTTGCGATGAAGGATTTGGGTGCTGCAAAGAAAATCCTTGGTATGAGAATAATAAGAGACAAGAAATATCACAAATTGACATTGTCTCAGGGTGAGTACATAGAGAAGGTGTTGGAGAGGTTTAGAATGCAGAATGCAAAACCATTTAGTACACCTTTGCCTAGCCATTTAAAATTAACTAAGGAAATGTGTCCCAAGACATATGAGGAGATATAATACATGTCCAGGATCCCTTATTCATCAGTAGTTGGCATCTTTATGTATGTCATGGTTTGAAAAAGACTAGATATTGTACATGCAGTGGGAGTTGTGAACAGGTATATGAAAAATCCATGTAAAGAACATTGTGAGTCAGTAAAGTGGATTCTCAGGTATTTGAGAGGTAATTCTGCTCATGCATTATGTTTTGGAGGTTCAGACTAGATATGGAAGGTGATAAAGATAAAAGGAGCACCACAGGGTATGTCTTTACTATAGGTGGAACAACAATACGTTGGATTTAAAAAAAGGTTGTTTCACTTTCAACAACAGAAGAAGAGTATGTTTCTACTATAGAGGCTATTAAATAGATGATTTTGTTACAAAAGTTCATGGAGGAATTGGGAAAGAAGCAGGAGAATAGCGGGTTGTATTATGACAGTGAGAGTGTCATTCATATTGCAAATAACTCAGCCTTCCATTCAAATACTAAGAATATACAACTCAAGTACCATTTCATATGATCTTTCTTGGAAGATGGACATTTGAAGTTGGAAAATATACAAACTAGCCAAAATCCTATAGATATGTTAACAAAGGGAGTAACCAGGGAGAAAATGAGTTCCTACTTAGTTTCAGTTGGTCTTCAAGCATGAAGGTTAAGATGAGAAGTTTTCCAAGTCCAAGGTGGAGTATAGTCTAGAAAGTACAACAACAATGGAGTTATTGTGATCAGTCTCCAAGTGGGAGATTGTTGGTTGTGGAGATTGATTATCTTCCTAATTCAGAGGTTTGTTTCATCCGTTCTTGGACCCCATTCCATAATGGGAGGGTGTGGGGAGGATTTCCCCCCCACAACTATCACCAGGGGGATCCATGGGGGGCTATGAAAATTTTTCTAGCCACCCCCTAGTGGGGGATCCCCCTAAGCAAAATATTGGGAAAAGTTTCCTTGTAAAATATTGTAATTTCATAGTCAATATGAACCGTTCATTATAAGGTCGTAGATCTAACAGTAGAAGTTATTTTTAGGTTTTTTTCCCTAGAAGGAAACCCTCTCTTGTGAGGGAATTGTATTGCGGCTATGTATTATCGTGAATGTTGTATTCTGAGAGAGGAGACTGTGAGAGAAAGAAGAGGAAGATACATTGGTTGAGTTGTAGGTTGCGTCCCTTCATTTTGTTGGATAATAAAAAGGAAGGATGTGGAAATTTCTCTGGTGGACGTAGCCCACACTGGGTGAACCACATATATCTTTGTTTCTATTGTATTGTGTATCTTCTATGTTTTATTTCTACATTTGTTTTATTTTATTGCTCTGCGATCCTGTTTTTTCTAACAGTTTGTGACTGTTTTTATGGAAGTTGATTTCCATGTGCTTGTTGGGATTCCCAAACTTCCCATCGATGTGCTCGCAACTGAATAGAATTTCTATTTACTTATTTAAGGAGAATCACAATTTCATTATCACATTTATACTCATTATCTCACATCTTCTACTCTAATTGAATGTGGGATTCATAGAGATATGCAATATATTTATGCTAGTCCCTTATACTCTCTTTCATTTTTTCTAATTTGAATGAATTGCAATGACACATCAGGTTTTTTTGTCTCCACATGTTTGATTTCAGATGAACATATGTTGAACGACTACTACTACTTGAAAGGGGAAATAATAACTACTAGAGTTGAAGATGATGGAGGGGAGTGAAACTAGAGAGCGAAGGAATGGGGTATAGTGAAACATTCAAATGCCTAGTTGTAGAGATAATTTTGAGCTTGCATGTGACCAGGAATGTCCACACAAGGGAGCAGAGGAGGTGGTACAAAGGAGACGACATCGTGAATTTGTGAGTAGAAATACCAAATGTGGGAAAGATGGCTACCATGATATGAATTAATACTTTCATACACCTTGTAGATTGCATGTTCCATGTGGTGGATTCATATGACTTAGTGAGGTGGATGAGAGAATAGTGTCCAAAAAATAATTCTAGCATGACTGATGATGACAAATGGGTCAAATAAGCCAAATGTTTTACAACACCTTCATATTTTCAAGGGATGGGTTGATAAATTAGATCAACGTTCATTTTTAATTTCCTTGAATTTGAATTTTTATCTCCTTTGGTGAGTGATTCAACCATGCTATTTTGTATCCGAAGAATTTTGTAATATTCCACATGTTCCCAGATGCATATGTCTATGTGATCCACCTGGATTCCACTTACATCATCTCCAACACCTAAACCGACGGCCACCTGGATCCCACCCCTCACACTCTCCATGGAAATTAATTATGGAAACTCCTTGAGGCCCCAACAATTAACTTCGCCATAAATTTCTCTCATGCTTCAGTTGTGACGAGGTACTATGGCATCGAGTTTGGCTCTACAGATGGTGTGGGCATTGATTTCCCAGAGCTCTCTCCTTTTCCACTTGAGGAACCTCCACTTCTAGCTCATTCAGCTTAGTCCTTGGATCAGGCTTATGCTCAATGGATATTCCCTTGATGTTCATAGCTCCTCTGGCATTTCATCTCTTTCCTCCTCTGTCGTTCTGACACTACTCTTGATTTAGTCTTAGAAAAACAACTACAAGCTAAGAAAGGTGTCGTGGTCCTCTCCTAATATTCTCCACAGAGAGATCTTAGTTCCTACAATTCTTAGACACGTGTGTGATACCCCTCGCATGGGGAGGGTTGGTCATGGAGTTAGAGATACTAGTGCCAATTCTTCGTCGTCAGTCGGGAAGGCTATGATTTTTCAGTCCCATGCTCCATTTGGTAAATGCTAGATGAATGGGAGGAGGAAATTACCAAATACCATCCTACAACTCAATGCACCCAAAGGTGTCAATGAAGCTACTAGATGGTAAAAACAATTTTGGCTCGCTCCCTTTTTAGTCTCCCTAGTGTGCTCATTCAGAGTCCCCATGGCTCACCTCGTTCTCCTGGAACTCACTCTCCATCCTCGGATGAAAAAAAAAACAAGATAACACCTTCAATTATCAATTATAGGAAGACAATAGAGGCTCAACCAGTCAGGAAGACTGGACAAGTGAGTGAAGCCCATAATTCCCCTCCCCGGTGCAGAAATTCCAACACAATGATTTTCCTCCCCCATCCTCATTCACCAAATGTATGGGATTTCTCAACAAGGTATCACAATCCAATTCCATCAATTCCTCCAGTGACAACAACTTTGTCAGGTGCCCAGTGGTTGAAGAAATCCCCCCTGGAGTTTTTCCTCCTTAATTGTCTTTCTCTTTCCTTCTTTCAGGTTTCTTACATTTTGTTTAGTTCTAGGTTTTTCTTATGACAGGTCAAACTATGCTAAGACTTGTAGTTTCTTTTTTGAGAGCCTTGTTCCCTCTATGGGCAGGCATGTTTTTCCAAGTTTTGATTTCCTGGTTTCCCAGTAAGGGTAGGATCAATATTTAGAAATTCAAGTCTTTGTCTCTGGATGTCTCTTTCTCAGTTCACCCCATATCTCTTGATTGTACTATTATTTTATTTTTAATAGAATAGCTCAGGGATTTACAAAAAAAAAATATTCCACATGTTGAAACATTTGTTCCTTAGAGGTAATTGAGAGATATATTCACTATATTCTAGGATGCTTACTCGAACTTAACCTCGTGATCCATTTGATTACCAATTTAGAGTCTCTTATCACTATAATATCTTCTTCCAGGATTTCTATAATGAGTTTTATTCCAATGTAAACCACCAAATCTTATGCTTGGTTGTTGGGCATTTTTCCTAATCCCCATTCATATTTTATCACTTTGTTTCCATTGGGATCATAGATGATCCCCCTTGCACCTGTCGCCCTTAAATCATGATATGAAACAAGGAAAATAAATGACTCACTGTCGTGCAAGCTACAAATCATTAACTTACATTAGTTTATCTAATATTCTTCTACATTGAAAGGAAATTGCATTTCCACACCAAATATAGCTTAATCACTAATAAATGTTTATGTACTTGAAAACCAATCATTCTTTTGGGACCTTGTTGTCACCAAGTTATATCTTGGCATCATTTGCACACTTCCTGTTCTCATAAATCATACTCATGTCATGGGAAATATTTTATAAAACTAATATATGAATTGAAATGATATTGCAAAAATGAAAACACTCCACACTTGGTAAGAAAATAAATCACACTTTATAAATACATCAATGTTTTTTTATAGAAAATAAAGTACACTTCATAAATACATAAAGAAAAATTGTAGAAATAAATTTTCACAAAACTGAATGAAATCCCACAATAGGAAATAAAAACTACCTATTCTACACAACACTTTGTTCTATTGGAGTGGGCACTTCCTCCACAGAATAGAGCACTTATATTAATCAAGTAGAGATCATTATTAAATTCAGTACTCACTACTTCTACAACACAAAATAAATAACAATGAAACTTAATATTTAAATTGAATAACAACTCTTACAATCCACGTTGAGTGTCTTCCTTCTTTACCAAGCATCTCCTCCTCCTCAGGACAAAGATTCCACTCTTTTTATACATGATATTGTTTTAAAATAAAAATTGAAAATGTTTGAATATAGATCCACTTCATAATCAATAAATCTCAAGTGGTTACAACCATTTTACAACTTCATAAAATATAGAAAATGATTTCCAATATTCTTGATTATTCTCAACAAAAATTTTAATGTCTTTGATTGTCAAATTCGTAATAAGATACATGGGTTATAACAACTTTCCCAAAACATGCTCAAAATAATTATTAATGGTTTGACAATCCCTAGATCCATGCCATATATATGGGACATATTTATATTCATAATAAAAATTAGTATGTGCATGTGGGAACATGAAAATATGCCTCCCAATAATAATAAACCATAAAATATATATTTTATGCTCTTCTCCAAGTGGTTGCATGATTTGTGGTGGTCAATTTACTCATTCGTAGCATGTGAAATTTGCAACACATGGACCTACAAATGCTTTGCACCATTAGTTTGAATTTCCTCCAACTTGTAGCTTGCCTATCCTTAGCATAAGATCTTGAATTAATATCCTATCACAAATTATTCTTAAGTAAATACAAAATACACATTCATCTTAATGTTAATCAAATTTTTATTTGAAATACTAAAGAAATGCAATGTAAAACACCTTATGCCAAAATTATGGTTTTAATCATCAAGAAGGATAAATATGGGGTTATGGATAAGTAAAACAATATGTAAAATATGAAACTAAGTCTCGTTATCTCCCTCCAACTGAACATATTGCATGAACCCATGAAACCCTGTATCTTATTATATATCCTCAAAGATGTAAGAATGCATACTGAATAATACTTCCATTTTTTGAATGCATAGTAATCTATTATATTGTTAATAGTTTTTATTCTTCATTATCCCATAGAACATTCTACTAATAAAATATAATAATATTCTATCCATCAATATCTTGAAGTCACATAAAGTAATGATTGACCCATTTTTCAAAACCTTCATTTCATGACATTGGTGGATCATATTGAACACATATCATCATTATGTTAGCTATGCACGAATAAGAAATTCATTATAACAAAAAATTAATTGATCCATCTAATTTTATTTTATCCATGGACATTTTGAGCATTCTTTTTAAGATCATGCCTATGATATACCACAACTTTTAACTTCCAAACGCCACTTACAATAGATCTACAATGTTTCCAAAGATAGTTATACATTTATTTTTGGGTGTTTCCTTGGTTTCTTTTAGAACAATTGTTTTCAACAAAATCTTTGGTATAACCTTGAAGAAGAAATATTTTTGGATTATCTTTCTCTACTGCAAGTTCTTGTGGAACAACGTCTCCTTCTTTCCTCAATAATCCCCAAAATATGCTATGCTACCTCATTTCCTACTAGGGTTTCTTGTGTGGAAAAATCATGAAATTTTTATGTTGGTTCTTGTGTAGCAACAACAATATATTTCCTTGCCTCAACAAATTATACAACATTGGTCCTTCTCTTTCTTTGATATCCAGGGGGTATGCTAGAAGGGATGTGGACTGCAGGGAAAAATGGTGTGGTGAAGCTTTTAGATAAAAAAAAAAGGTGGTGATGGTGTGGTCATCATAGGTAGACCATTGGTCAATGTTCCCCCCCCAATTGAAAACTTTTTTTGTCTCGGAAAAAAAATGGTAAGGAAGTAGGCTTAGGTGTCTTTTCCAAATAAAAACCTATAATATTCAATAAATCTAAAAATCAATTAGAAAGAAAAAGCATACCTGAACCTACCTAAGAAGTCATTAAATTTGCAGCAAGTATATGAGATCCACAAGTTCTCATGGCAAGATATTTTGTAGTAAATGCATCAAGGTTTTGCAAGCTAAGGATCTGTGGTATTCTATAGAGTTTTCGTAGCATAGGTGCAGAAGGTTCTACAATAGATCTATTCATGGAATTTTGTAGCAGTCGCAAAAATTATTAGTATTGGCTCTTGTGTAACAACACTAATATTTTCCATAACTTCTTTGTTTATGTTGCCTATGTAGCAATAATGGATCTATGAAGAGTTGATGAAAATGAAAAACATACTATAGAACTTGTTGTACATTGTTCGATATAAAGGAATTGTGTCATACAAGATGAAGAAAACATGTGACAATACATATTTTGGTGGAGTGGTAGTACAAAGATCTTGTAAGTATTTATTCAATAAGAAATTGAAACTTGAAAGAATATTTATTGCTTGATTTTATTCACATTTATTTATTTTTCTTTTCATTTTTATTTCTTGCAAACCTTTTTCTCTAGAGAGTTGGTTTTCAAGTAAGATCTATTTGACTGTGCCTAGAGGGATTTCACAATAAGAAATTTTATTCTAGAGAAATTCCTACCAGGGATTGGTTTTCAAACACTCCAAAGTTTGTTGGCACCTAAAACAGGTTTTCACCATCATAATTGTTTTATTTTATTTTCATTTTTATACTTTTTTATTTTGATGAATGAAAATAGGATAACAAGGAAACTCAATAGTGTAAATGGGCTTAGGTACATTATTGAGTGGGTTACGTTTTGCTAGAGAAATAATTTGGTGGAGGAAAGAAGTGAATTGAAGTTGTGATTACAATTTTCATTGATTTCAACATGCATTTTTCCCCGGAAACGGTGCCAAAATGTTGAGGTTAATTAAATATCATTGTAATTAAATATTATATACATTAACATATAACCAAGGGCTCAAATTCTTGTGATATTCCGTGCACTGTATGTGCAAGATACAAATTATAACTTGCATTATTTTATATAATATGCTTCTACATAGAAAGGAAACTGAATCTCCACACCAAATCTAGCTCAATCACTCTCAAAAAATGTTTATGAACTTGAACACTGATCATGCTACTAGGACCATGGGGTCACCAAGTTGTCTCTTGGCATGATTTAGGCACTCCTTGTTCCCATAACTCATAGCGCATGCCACCAGAAATATTTGATAACACTAATATGTGAATTGAAATGTTATTGTAGAAATGAAAACACTCCACACTTGGAAAGAAAATAAATCACTCTTTATAAAAAAAAAAAAAAATGAATATTTATAGAAAGTAAACTACAATTCTTAAATACATAAAGAAAAACTGTTGAAATAAATATTTACAAAAATGAATGAAATCACACAACAAGAAATAAAAACTACCTAACCTACACAACACTATGTTATATTAGAGTGGGCCATGCCTCCAAATAACAAAGAGCTCATATTAATATACATCATTATTAAATTTATTGTTCACTACTTCTACAACATGCATAAAATAAATAAGAATGAAACTTAATATTTAAATTGAATAACAACTCTTATAATCTGAGTTGAGTGTCTTCCTTCTTTCCCGAGCATATCCTCCTCTTTAGGACAAAGATGCCACTCTCTTTTATAGCTGATTTTCTTTTAAAATAGAAATAACAAATGTTCAAATATATATATCCAGTTGAGAGTCAATAAATCTCAAGTGGTTACCATAATTTTATAAATTTATAAAATATAGAAAATGATTCCCAATATTCTTGCTAATTCCCAACGAATATTGGAATGTCTTTGATTTCCAAATTTGTAATAAGCTATGTGGTTTATAAAAACTTGCCCAAAAAATGCTCAAAATAATTTCTAATGGTTTGGGAATCCCTATATCCATGACATATATATGAGATAATTTTAAATTCATAATAAAAACTAATATGCACATATGGGCACTTGACAATATGCATTCCAATAACTAAAACCATAAAATATGTTGTTTATTCTCTTCCCCGAGTAGTTGCATAATTGGTGGTGGTCAATTTCCTCAATTGTAGTGTTTTAAATCTACAACACATGGATCTACAAATGCTTTTCACCATTAGTTCAAATTTCCTCCAACTTGTAGCTTGTGGATCTTTAGCAGAATATCTTGAATTAATGTCCTATCACAACTTGTCCACAAATAAGCCATTATTCATAATTAAATACAAAATACACATTTATCCAAATGTTAATCATATTTTTAATTGAAATACTAAAAAAATGAAATGGAAAACACCTTACACCAAAGTATGGTTTTAAGAATAAAGAATAATAAATGGGGTTATGAGTAAGTAAAAATATACGTGAAGGATGACAAAAATATGACAATTTCAAGGCATGTCACTCTCTATATTTTTTCTCAACATGAGACCACCTGTCTAAAAGTACTTGTTCAAAGGAATCATCTAAAAGTTCCATCGTCTTGCCACGGTTAAGAGACCTCCACCATAGGGAAACATCTCCTTAAAAACTTACAAAACAATTCCACTCATTTCCTTGTATTCACTTAATTTATTTTATGTATTCTTCAATAGTATGACCATCATATTTTCATACAAAATAAAACATATTTCTTGCTAAAACCCAAAACAAGAACTAGGGTTTATAGAAATAACTTACTTTTTAGTTGAAATCCTTTATGGAACTAATGTAGAATGATCCTAACTTGGGAAATAGTTATTTTATTATCTATTATGACCCCAAGCATGAAATTCCATGGCCACTTTGCATCTACTAGCACTAGTTTGACTGAAATCTAGTAACTCTATCAAAAGACATATGATTTGCAATACCCATAGCCATTATCGAATAAACGCTAAAATGAATGATTTTAAAACAATGATAATTCCACTTCTTGGACTTCGATTTGGATGATTTGTTTTATCAACTTCAGTATTTTTTGAAGAGTATCTCAAATATATATTTGATTTCTTCCTATCCTTCATATACACTTTCATAAATTGATCTAAAGGTTGTCATCCTCTTTTTCCTTTGGAAAATATGCAGAAAATAAAATATATATTCCTTTTTTTGGTTCTAGAAAGAGATCTTATACATATTGTACTATAACTCAATAGATATGAAGATACAAGATATACATTAACTTGATAAAGAAGTAACATATCTACAAAATAGACATAAAAAAATGAACACACAAGAATTGCAAAGAAATCCCTTGAGGTAGGGTAACACCATTAATTATTCCTCAAGGAAGGAAATTACTCCACAAGTAATTCTTGTTAAATTTACGACATTCTCCACAATACACCCCATTGCATTGCTTGTTCTATTTATATAATTATATTTAACCTCCTCGGAACTTTCTAGTGAAAAAATATTCTATTAGATAGAACCTTCTAGTAAACCTTCTTACAATTATTTCTTTCACACTATGCCACATATATATCATTATACCCCTTGAGTATCTCCCTAGGAACCCCATATTATCCCCTTTAGGTACACTACATATTTTCCAAAAATGATTCCATATAACTCAACTAAAAGGGGTATAATCATACTGGTCCTATAATTAGAGGGATTACTTTTATCCCCACCTTTAAAAACATGTGTAACATTGAGGCTTTGAGTCCATGGTTTAGGAAATCCCTACTTGACTATTAAATTGAAGAGCTTGAGGATGTGATGGATGAGGATAGGTCCTCCAATTTTTAGGATGTATGCTTTGTAGCCTTCAATACCATTTTATTTCCTTTTTGCAAGATTCATAGCCCAAACTCTATTCCTTCTATAGGAAACAATACTTACTTTATAGAAAGGGTTTGAATGGTGTTCTTGGAATTAGGGGATTACTAAATATTTTTAAGGTAGGAATTTCAGTCCCTCAAGGGAACCATATTGTTTAGTTTATTTTTGTGACTTAAAATTCGCCTCTAGAATTTATTAGGATCTAGAATAGATATATGCAAAATATTCTCCTTCTTTCTCTTTATATAGTACATTTTCTTAGTTTTAATTAAGGATTTATACATGTATTTATATTCTCATATTTTAAGGACTCATTAGAAGAATCCATAATGTACTTTATAGCGATATTACACTTTTTTTCATACCAACTATTGTCCATTCTATTTTATATTTTTATAAAAAACAACAATAGAGAACTTGTTAATGGAAGTAGAGAGGGTTGTCACGATATTATGACAGAGGTATTCAATATTTGATAGGAGATTTAATTCATTACTTGAATCCTTTTAAATAAATCATCTATATCTTTGTCAAGGATCAAGTACTTTTGATTATTAGAATTCTCTTCAATGAGGTTATTATGTATGACAAAGTTTAGAGTTAGGTTTAAAGGTCTATGATCAAATTCAATATCATGGTCATTTAAGATGTCAAAATTTAATATTATTTATAGGAATGGATATCAAATATCACATAATATATGAAACTACTACCAAGACCATGAATATAATTAATCTAGTTGAATTTTGGCCACTTCATTAGACCATTGCAAATTATTTGATCTTAACAACTATAGAGCTTAATTAGCTTAGTACCAGACAAATTTACAACTAAGTCTTTAGAGATTTTTTTTGTATATACTAGATAAAATGAGACCCTCATCTACCCATAGAGGATTAGGGTTGGAATAATTGCTTAACATAATAAATTGATCAGTTGTTGTTATAGCATTAAAGTCTCCTAGAAAGAGGATACTACTTTCATTTCTCACAATGTAAATATCATGTTCTAAGCCATTGCAAAGATGTTTTTTTATATAGATTGTTATTTTTATAAAACGTTTAATTTATAGGAACAAAAAACCATATTTCTATGTAAATATTCTTATCAATAATATTTGAATTACCCATCCACATGTACTAATTGAAAGGTGATGGAAATATCATGTTGGAATTGATGTCGACATGAAGACAAGAAGTACCATAGTGGAGTATGACATGGAACTACAGTAAAAGATACATAAATACCGAGTTATAGGAATGTAGTGAACTACCGAGATACAAGGGATCACTTGGTCAAGTGCTTTGAAAGAATCAAAAAATGAAAATGAAAGAATGAGATAGTTTCAATTACTACACTGGTCAAGTCGAGTTATCTTGGTGATTGTATATTCTTTTGAGACATGATATTGATGAACAAAACAAATATTGGCAAGTTTCCCTCTTGAATAATTTCTCGTGCACTATCATTTCAAAGTGTAGTAGAAGGAAAATTTGTTGATGCAACACTGAGAACCCTTGAGTCTGTCAGATCAACACTGTAGTCGATATTTCGTAGAAATTTTTGGTCATCATTATTTCTAGGATGAAGTTGGATGACCCTTCAAACCCAAACAATTTCCAACAACCACAAATTGTTACATCCACTTAGGTAGTCAATTGTTGAATAAATTTTCATTGATATCAAAGGTTAGTAAGCGATTAAATATAAATGTGAACTTGATATCACTTTAATAAATACAAAAGTGAAAATTTAAGTGGAAACAAAGTTTACGCAAAAGTGGATATGTGATCTAGGTGGATATCGGTGGCGACCCACCTTCTCCAAGTGGCCCAAAACATGTTTCTGACAATTTTGGTAATTTACTATTTTTAGCAGTTTTTAACTTCCTGGGCCATTTTGAGGCCCTAAATGATGTTTTTTGAGAAAAAGGGGAGAAACATGGATCGTAGATCATGTTTCTCACCCAAAAGTTGTATTTCTCGGATATATATTTCCAACAAGCTCTTGAGCACCCCAAACAGAGATCGTATGCAAAAGTTACACCCCTGGGAAGTTGATGTATCAACTACCCCCATCGGGGCCCACAAACCTTTTGTCTTTTCATCTTCCAGGGTTAGGGTTTTGGATTTTAATTTTGTTAAAAATGCCCTTATAGCCTCATTGTAATAATCATCTTCTCACGGATGTGAGTAGCCGTCACATCTCTTCTCAGAGATAAGCTACCACCATTCTAGCGAGTCTTTCACTTTGTACTTTTACAGTCTCTGTACATTTATTTCATTAATAGAAATCGTGTATTACTATATATCTGTGGCTCTTGTTATATTTCCGCTATATCTCTTTTATATTTTTGTCTCTCTTGCAATATCTTTGAATATTTTTGTGTTATATCTCCGCTCTCATTTCGTGCCGAAAATAATCTGGATCAGTGGTATCAGAGCAGGCTGCTCTTGATTGTTTTTCAGTGCATGTCCCCGATGAGGTCCGAGTATATCAAGTTGGGTATCGAGCTTGTCTCTCTTAAGGAAAATCACTCTCGCACACCCAAGAAACCCTCAATGACGGAAGAAAATAAAAACGACAGAGCAAACGATCTTATCAGTCTGTTGCTTGAGCAAGCTCTCACGCGACAGAGGGACAAAATGAAGGAGAATTTTTCCCACATCCTTCAATGTCTGTCGATAGCATTAGGTGCATCTACATCAAGCGGCCAATTTGGAGGCACCTTGCCTTTCAAGGTACAGGTTAATTTGATATTCCCGTATTTGAAGGTCAAATAAATGCAGATGCCCTAGATAAATGGTTAAATCTACTAGAAGGTTATTTCTCTTTTCATAATTTTTCCGACAAGGAAAAGATCACCTTTTCACTCCTTAAGGCTCTCATCCATGTCAAACATTGGTGGGAAACTTACTGGGAGCATAGTTCCATAGAGGAGTCTGGAATATATGGGGTCGATCCCACTTGGGATTTTTTTGTGGATGCGGTAAAGGAACAATATTACCCTGTTGGCAACTATGAGGACTAGTACATGAGATGGACCACATTGTGAAAAGAGAGGGGCCAATCAGTTCCAGAGTTCACCAATAGCTTCCATACCTTGCACACCAATATGGGTATCAAAGACTCCGAATGACATTTGGTTCTGAAATACCGTGGGGCTCTACACAGATACATCCAAACTAAAATTGATTTTTTGGACATCTCATCACTCGGTGCTGCCTATCGATATGCTGTTAAAATCGAGCAAAAATGTAAGAACCAGAAAAAATAGGAGTTCAAATCTGCAAATATTCAACAACCAAAGTATGACAAAGATATCCCTAACAAACAGTCTCCCGAAAACTAGTCCAAGCCACAGGAAAAGAAGGGTCACAGGAAGACAAAGAAGGACACCGAAAAATGGTGCGATTTCCACAAAATCCCTTGGCACAACGCCGATGAATGTTGCTCAAAATAGTCATTGGTGGCCGATATCAAACACAAGGAGTCGAACCCTGATTCAGAATCTGATTCTGAAAATACTGGTAAAAGATAGATCATCGATGCAGACCCCACTATTATTGTCGCGACCGCAGCAATTCAACCAGAAGAACCAACTGATCCAGAAGAGGGGGAGTGCCTTTTTCATTCAAAGATGTGGGTGAAGGGGACCCCATTGCATTTTATTGTTGATAGCGGAAGACAAAAGAACCTCATCTCAGCAGAGGTCGTCAAACAGTTGGGATTGTTGAAAACACCACACCCGCAACCATACAACATCGGGTGGCTTCGCCAAGGACGAGATCGTCATGTCAGTGAGCAATGTCGATTGTCATATGGCATTCAACCCTTAAAGGATGAGGTATTATGTGATGCTTCCCCAGTGGATGTCTTTGATGTTCTCTTGGGCCAGCCATATATGTGGAAATGACATGCTATCTATGAGTCTCGACCCCATAGTGTCATTATTAATCTGGGGGGTCATCTCTACAGGATACCAGAGGTAGTTCCAACTGCTTCCCCACCTAAAAAGTGCCACAAGGCAGTATCTCATACTACAAAATTCATCTTCTCCACAATCTGTTCAAAAGGGGAACAAAAGGATACTGCAACCACTACAGCCTCGACCCAAGAACCTTCTATCCACCAAAAGCAGGTCGACAAAGTTGTAGCAAAGAACAAAGATTCCTTCTGCACATAGTCATCTCATGTAGCCATACTGGTTAAAAAGGTCCAACCCTTCCAGCCATAGGTTCGTGATGACCTTCAACAAACCAAGCAGCGCGGTGGTTCCAACAAGGCAAGTAGCTCACCAAGATTCAGATTTAGCAATCACTTTCCCCTCTCCCCCGAGAATTCAACGCAATGGAGAACATTGCTTCCTAAGGAAGGAGGATTGATCCAGGTGGATATCGGTGGCCACCCACCTTCTCCAACTGGCCCAAAACATGTTTCTGGCAATTTTGGTAATTTACTATTTTTAGCAGTTTTTAACTTCCAGGGCCATTTTGAGGCCCTAAATGATGTTTTTTTGAGAAAACGGGGAGCAACATGGATCATAGATCATTGTTTCTCACCCAAAAGTTGTATTTCTTGGATAGATATTTCCAACGATCTCTTGATCACCCCAAACGAATATCGTATGAAAAAGTTACACCCTTGGGAAGTTGACGTATCAACTACCCCCATCGGGGCCCACAAACCTTTTGGCTTTTCATCTTCTGGGGTTAGGGTTTTCTATTTTACTTTTGTTAAAAAGACCCTTAAATCCTCATTGTAATAATCATCTTCTCATAGATGCGAGTAACCGTCACATCTCTTCTCAGAGATAAGCTATCACCATTCTAGCGAGTCTTTCACTTTGTACTTTTACAGTCTATATACATTTATTTCATTAATAGAAATCGTGTATTAGTGTATATTTGTGGCTCTTGTTATATTTCCGCTATATCTCTGATATATTGTTGTCTCTCTTGCAATATCTTTGAATATTTCTGTGTTATATCTCCGCTCTCATTTCGTGCCGAAAATAATCTGGATCAAAATGAAAGTGGATTAAATATAAATATGACTTTAATAAATAACAAAAGTTGAAAAGTTAGGTGGAAACAACATTTACACAAAAGTGGAAATGAAAGTGGATTAAATATAAATATAAATTTAATGAATAACAAAAGTGGAAATGTTAACTGGAAACATTGTTTACGTAAAAGAGAAGTAAATATGAAAGTGGAATAAATAAAAATGTATAAGTGAAATTGGATTAAAGAAAAATGTGAAAGTAAAAGTGGTGCTAAATAAAAAGGGTAAAAGTGAAAGAGAACATGGTATGTGCACGTGGTATTTGAAAACCATTGTGGTATTTACCTATGGTAAGGTAAAAAGTGAATTAAATCATGATAGTCAAAATTTATTGACCCAATTGAAAACATGACTAAATGATCTAAAAGGCACAATGGTCCATTGACATTGTATCAATTAAAATAGTCTAATTAATATATTATATTAAAAAGGAACATACATATAATGAAGATATACATTCCTATATTGAAGAGGTGCAATTGTTCAGTTGTACATGACCATTGAAAGACTATATACACATAAATTATTGTTGAAAGAGGGTGTGTCTCCGGGCTTGAAATCTAATTAACAACGTTAGAGACTAAGAAAGTAAATGAAGATATGCAACTGAAGATATGCAACTGAAGAAAAACAAGATTATGAATATTAGAATATTGAATCACTTATCATAAAAAGGGATTTTGGGTTGTGTTATTGGAGGTTGGAGCCTCCTTCCATTTGAAGCTAGTAAGCCAAGGTGTTGCAACATATTTTTAGTTATAGTTGAAGAAACTAGGGAGTTGATGCTTCCTTCAATTCAATTTTTGTAAAATCTAGAGGGGTTGCAGCCTCATTCTATTTGGTTCTAGTAAACTAGGGAATTATTGTTTCCTTTGAGTTGGAGCTCATAAATTAAATGTAATCTTTATTAAAAATAAGAAAAAAAATTGTTTCTTTTGGGTTTTCCACGTTAAAATTATGTGTATTGTACCTTTCTATTGATCATTTGTTTTAATTTGATAAAATTAGTAATGAAGTGGTTTTAAATTGTGGAAAAAGGATAATATTGATTCACGCCCCCCCTC
>SNQJ01S0010315.1:184235-196466 GCA_010110895.2 Picea sitchensis
TTAGTATCAAGCAATATTCCAACAATTGGTATTAGAGCGGGTTCCTTCATCACATCCTAATCACTGGAAGGAAGATTCTAAGAAACCGCAATGGATCAACAAGAAGGGATGTCCTCAAACATAGATACACTATTCAAAGGAGATAACTATGCTATATGGATTATAAGAATGATAAGTTACCTAATGGCCATGGGATGTGATGTCTGGCTATCTGGGATAAAGGGTTATTATGTACCAGAAAATTCTCCTTTGGACACAAATGCAGAAAAACTCTACAATGATAATTCAAGAGCTGTAAATGAAATTCTGGGTGGATTAGCAAATAATGTATTTGTCAAAGTCATGCATTGTAAACTAGAAAAACATATTTGGGACAAACTACAAATGATATATGAAGGAGATTCCAAAGTCAAGAAAGAAAATCTTCAAACGTATAGAGGACAGTTTAAAAGCTTGAAGATAAAAGAAGAAGAAAACATTGTAGAGTAGCTTCTAAGAGTAGATGAAATTGTCAACACAATCAAAGGATTAGGAGAAGAATTAGATGAAAAAATACTAGTCCAAAAGGTACTAATATCAATCCCAATCATATATGATCCCAAAGTATCTACCTTGGAATATCAAGAGAATCATGAAAACATCACAATGGATGAACTACATGGGATTATCACATCCTATGAAATGAGAACATGACAAGAAAAAACTTCAAAAGATGAAAAAACTTTCAAATTCTCAAAAGGAACTAAAAACCATGAACATGTATTGAATGAAAGAATATAAGAAATATCCGATGAGGAAGAAGAAAAAATCATTAGGAAACTTAAGAAATGATATGGAAAATACAAAGGGAAGTTACCTTTCAAATGCTTAAACTGTGGAAAAATTGGACACTTTTCTTCCAAATGTCCTTATCCCAAGGAAAAATATAGTGACTATGAATAAGATTACAACCAAAGAGAACATAAAAAGGATAAATCAAAATACAAAAAGAAATTCTGTAACAAAAAAAAAAAAATTATTCTAAAGAAGACAGTAGCTCATCTGACATAGGTGAAGATGACGATACATAAGTTCTATTTATGGGAATAAAACCTGAAACTGACACCACTAAAGATAATAATTATGAAAATGAATAAAATCCATAAGTTGAAGTTGATATTGAAGGAGAACTCATTAATTCCCTCGAAGAACTAAGAAAATGTAGAAGGAAGAAAAAATCATTAAAAGAACAATTGTTAGATTATAAGGAAGAACAAAACTCAAGGGAAGAAAAAGTGTCAAAAATCATCAAGAAAAAGGAGAAAATGATTATTGATTTGAAAACTCAACTACAAGAAACTAAAAAAATTGAAGAAGTCTTAAGTAAACAAATAAATGACAAGGAACAAAACTATGAAAAAATAGAGGTTGAAATGGTTCTTCTAAGAAGGAAACTTGAGAAAGGAACTAACCATTCAAAGTTTCAAAGTAGTTCAAAAATATTGGATCACATCATTAACATTCAAACACCATCAAGTAATAAGGTTGGATTGGGTTATGATCACAAGGAAACTAATAAAGGGTCAAAATATGGAATATATAAAAGTGATAAAATCCAAATACTTATGTAGCTTCCCTTTAGAGCTCCTTCAAAAGAGAAAATAACTAGATAAATATTGAATCTAATCAACAAAGATTTTCACTCTGTCCAAAAAGAAATGAGTACAGAATAAATACTACTCCAAGAATAACTCCCCCCAAAAAATTATCAACAATTCTTTCTTAGCTATTGTTTTTCTTGTCACAATTTTGGGCATAAAATGTTAGACTATAAATATTATAGAAAGAACTATCATAAAAGTGTTCAAGGATATGTCCATACGAATGACGAGTCTAGTAAAAATCAAAGGAGTAGAAACTATGATTCATTTTCTCCATTACAATATTAAAATATTGAATGCTACAAATGCAACAACTATGGTCATAAAGCTAGTAGTTGTATACTATTAAAATATTCCATGAAGACAAATATTTCCAACAATTAAGAAGAAAAATACAAGAAGATATGGAAGGAAAAACAAATAGAAGAAAATGAAACACAATATAAGGTAACTTTGTATGCCAATAATAAAAGAATCCAATGGTATGTTGACAGTGGATGTTCAAAGCATATGATAGGAGATCAAAACAAATTCATCAATATGAATAGGAAAAAAAAAGGAAGTGTTATATTTGGAGTAGATGTCTTTGCCAAGATACTTGGAAAGGATACAATCAGTCGGGGAAATAATAGAGCTAAAGAAGAAAATGTGCTATTAGTTGAAAATGTGAAGCCTAATATCCTCAATGTGAGCCAAGCATGCAATCAATGACACATTCTCATATTTGACTCTAAAAAATGTGAAATTAGAAAAGAAGACTCAGGAAAATTAGTGGTGTTTTCACCAAGGACATCAAGAGATGTATATATTTTAAACAGAGAAGAAGAAAAAAAATGTTGCATGGGCCAAACAGATGAAATTTCACTATGGCGTAGAAGAATGGGGCACAAAAGCTTTGATAACTTGATAAAAGTTAGTAGAAAGGAAGTTATGAAAGACATGCCAAAGATTATAAAACCTTCAAACTTTGTTTGTAGGCACTGCCAATATGGGAAGAAGACAAAAGCAAGATTCAAGACAACGGAATACTCTACATCAAAACCATTAGAGCATGTTCATACTGACCTCTTTGGACCAACAAAAACTAATAGTATACAAGGTGAACATCACTTCATTTTATTCATTGTTGACTATACAAGAATGACTTGGGTATCCTTTCTCAAAGAAAAATTAGAAGCATTTGAAAATTTTTAAGTCTTCAAAGCACAATTTGAAAATGAGATTGATATCAAAATCAAGTTCCTAAGATCAAACAATGGATGATAATTTACCTCAAATGAGTTCAACAAATTTTGTGAAATGCATGGAATTAAAAGATACTTTTCAGCTCCAAGAACTCCTGAACAAAATAGAGTTGCTCAAAGGAAAAATAGAATTGTTCAAGAAGCAGCCAGAACCATGTTAAATGAAGAAAAAATCCCATATATATATTGGAGAGAAGTAGTGTATATAACATTGTACATATTTAATAGAGCACAACTTAGAGTTAACCACAAAAAACACCATATGAGTTGCGTTTTGGCATAACAACATTAGTTAAATACTTCAGGGTTTTTGGGAGAAAATGCTACATAAAGAGAGATGATGATAACCTAGGAAAATTTGATTCTAGATCAAGGCATATCTCTTGGTTACTCATCCAACAAAAAGTCGTACAAATGCTATAATCTGAGACTACACAAGATTGTGGAAAGTACAAATGTAAAAGTGGATGATCTAAACATAAAAGGGATCAAATCTCAAGATAATCCACAATTTGATGAAATGATAAGAGATGATGATGAAGAAAAATTTAAATAAATACAAAATGATGAATCAGAAAGTGAAAAAGAAAAGGAAGAGGAAGAATCACCAAGAAAAGATACAAAAGAACCATCAAGGAGAATACAAATAAATCATCCTAAAAGTCAAATCCTTGATAACAGAAGTGTTGGAGTTGAAACAAGAAGAAAACTAACATATTAATTAGAAAAAGCATTGCTCTCCCTAATAGAACCCAAAATGTCTGTAGAGGCCAACAAAGATAAAGATTGGATCAAAGTCATGAATGAAGAGTTTTATCCAATACAGAAAAATAAAACCTAGGAACTTGTCCCAAGACCAAAAAACAAAAAATTGGTAGGGACCAAGTGGATTTTTAAAAATAAATTTAATGAATATGGTCAAGTTATAAGGAATAAAGAAATATTAGTGTGAAAATAATATGCACAAGTAGAATGGATTGAATTTGAATAAACCTTCGCTCCAGTTGCAAGAATGGAAGCCATCATATTATTTATATCATACACATTATTTAATAATTTTAAAGCCTATCAAATGGATATAAAGTATGCATTTCTGAATGGAGACCTAAATGAAAAAGTCTACACATAACAACTAGAAGGATTTGTCCAACTAGGAAAAGAAGAACAAGTATATAGGTTGAAGAAGGAACTATATGGACTTAAACAAGCACCTAGAGCATGGTATGCAAGATTGAATAAGCACCTGCTGCAACAAGGATTCAAAAGAGGCATGTGTAACAACAATATCTATCTTAGAATTGAAAAAGGTAGTTTGTTAGTCACAATGGTCTATGTGTATGACATCATATTTGGCTGGAACAATGATGAATCAAGTTATAAATTTTCTCAAGAAATGTCAAAAAAGTTTGAAATGTATGTGATTTGAGAGATAACTTTCTTCCTTGGACTTCAAATCACTCATTCATTGAAAGGAATGTTTATTACCCAGTCCAAATACCTGAAAGAGATACTTAAAAAGTTTGGAATGGATGGAAGTGCACCTGTCATCACTCCAATCAAAACTAGTTGCAAATTCAGGAAGGAAGATGAGTCACCTTGTATAGATTCAACTCTATACAAATCTATGGTTGGTAGCCTACTATATTTTACGACATCCAAACTTGATATCATGCATGCAGTAGAAATGGCGACAAGATTTAAATCATCTCCCAAGGTGTCACATGTCATGGTTATCAAGAGAATATTTATATATCTTAAGGGCACATCAGACTTTGGCTTATGGTATCCAAGGAATAAAGGATTTGAACTAATTTCCTACGCAGATGATGATTGGGATGGTAGTGTGGATGAAAAAAAGAGAACTAGTGGAAATGTGTTTTTCTTAGGGGAATTTCTAGTATCATGGTCAATTAGAAAACAATCATCAATTTCACTATCTACAATAGAGGCCGAATATATTGCAGTTGTTGAATGTTGCACTCAAATCTTATGGATGATACAAACATTGGAGGATATTAAAATTGAATGTAATCAATTGATACCTATCTATTGTAACAATACAAGTTCCATCAACATCTCCAAGAATCTAGTCATGCATGCAAAGACCAAACATATACCCATCAAGTATCATTTCTCGAGAGAGCAAGTTAGTGAAAAAATGGTTAGATTGGAGTATGTTGGTTCAAAGGAGAAGATAGAATACATATTCACTAAACCATTTCCTAAAGAAGAATTTGAACATATAAGGAAAAATATGGGAGTAATCTCCCTACAATAAAAAAAAAGTCATGATGACAAGGGGATAGATGTTGACAGGGGGAGCAAGAAAAAAAAATGACAAGTATCGTCACTCAAAACAAAAGAAGGTTGAGAAACAAACAATTGGTTGTGAACCCCATTCTGGTATCAGAGGCCTTGACATTGATGTCAAAGGGGGGGGGTGGTTGTGAACCCCATCTGGTATCGAGGCTCTATACGATGCCCAAGGAAGAATGGTAAAACAATTATTCATTGTTAGGGGATCATTTTATATGATGTGTTTCCATCAATGCCAAAGGGGTAGATTGATGGAAATATCATGTTGGAATTGATGTCAATAGGAAGACAAGAAGACCATAGTGGAGTATGACATGGAACTGTAGTAAAATATATAGGAATATTGAGTTACAAGAACAGAGTGGACTATGAGAATATAATGGATCACCTGGTCGAGTGCTTTGAAAGAATGAAAATGAAAGAATGATACAATTTCAATTACTACATTGGTCAATTCGAGTTGTCCTGGTGACATATATTCTGTTGAGATAGTATCGTGTTGAACAAAATGAATACCAGCGAGTCACCCTCTTGAACACTTTCTCATGCACTATCATTTTAGAATGTAGTCGAAGGGAAATTTTTGATGCAGCACTGAGAACCCTTGAGTCTGTCAAATCAACATGGTAGTCAATATTTTGTATCAAATTTTGGTCATAATTCTTGTGAGGTCGAAGTTGGACAACCCTTCAAACCCAAACAATTTCCAGCAACCATAAATGGTTAGATCCACTCAGGTAGTCAATTATTGAATAAATTTTCATAGATATAAAAGGTTAGTAAGTGATCAAATATATGTCAAAGGTTAGTAAGTGACTAAATATAAATGTGACATTTGTATCACTTTAATAAATACAAAAGTGGGCTTTCCCATTAATATTGTAAAGTTAATCGAGAGTGACTAGGTTTTCAACTTCGAACCCAATGTGAACCACCCTCTCTATTGCTACTGCGGACATGGAGGCCGAGGGAGGGGGGCCTTCAGCCCCCTCCTATAGTTTTTTCACTTCCAAGGAGAACGATTCCAACCACTCCAAATGACCAACCTTCGAACTCTCGGATGGCATGCAACAGATCATTTGGGAGGAAGAAATGTCGAAGGAGAAGTCGATGGAAATCATCCCACAAGCCAACCACCCGAAAAATACTTGTACTTGGGAACCTATAAAATGTATCTTGCAAGCCCTGATCACTCCAAAATATATCATCAACTCTCAAAGAATCAAATATCAGAAACAATACATGAAGGAATTTTCCCTAATAGGGAAATTCCTGGGGCTATGGCCTTCGAAAAATGACCTCGTCAAATGGAATCAGCATTGCTGGAAGCCCAAGGGCCACTATGACCTCCAACTTGGATCAAAGGGCTTCTTTACAATCATCTTGCATAACCTAGATGACAGATACAAAATCTTTGAAGGAGGGTCATACTTTTACAAATCGGCAAGACATTTCCTCCGCTTCTATATAGAAAGATTCAACCCAGAAAAGGAAGACTTCACCCATGCTCTGGTCTGGCTGAGACTATATTCTCTCCCACATGAATTTTGGATGGAAGAGATTCTCGTAGGAATTGACAATACCATTTTCATCTAAGTCAAAGCCTCGAAGGCGATACGACAAAGAAGGTACACTACTTATGCCCACATTTGTGTCTATTTGAACATCTCCAAACCTCTCCTTGGAACCATTACCCTATATTACTAAGATGATGAATGGTCCCAAATGCTAGACTATGAGCACATTCCATTTCGTTGTGAGAAATGCCATGAGCATGGTCATATCTTCTGCAAATACCCTTTAAATAACCCCACCAAACCCTCTCCGGAAGAAACTGACAAATCCAAGGATGGTTTCACCCAAGTCACGGTTCGATGCAGGTATCAAGACAAAAAAGCACCCCCCCATCCCCCCCTAGGACCCCAAACCAAGAACTCCTTCGAAGCCCTTCAAACCATGTCAGATATCCCCTCCTCTTCAACTGACCCACTGACAACT
This sequence comes from Picea sitchensis, assembly GCA_010110895.2. Lineage (NCBI taxonomy): Eukaryota > Viridiplantae > Streptophyta > Pinopsida > Pinales > Pinaceae > Picea > Picea sitchensis. The sequence continues at coordinate 191,434 of SNQJ01S0010315.1, forward strand.
CCTGTGACCGACCAAAGCCCAGCCAATCCCAATTCCCCTGCCACATATTCTTCTCAACCACCACCCTCAGAGGCCTCCCTTCCTGCTACACTCAGACCGAAAATGGGAGACCCAGATACATACCTGGAATATCAAGAGCTAGCAGGTATTGATATGATGCACCTGGAGAAATCCTACCACAAGAAAACGTTGTACACCATACCAACAGATCAGCTCCACAAAGTACACAAAGTCTTTCTCAACTCTTCGGCAGGAGGATCAGCCTAAGCCAATACAAATATTGGAATACAAAAAGGCACCTCGAAGGATCAACCCAAGACCACAAAAGATGAGAAAAAGAGAGGCAGGAAAGCAAAACATCAACTCATTCAAGATGTTGATAATATTCTTTTCAACTCAGGTTAGATACATTTGATCTCAGATATTTTCCCTCCCCTCCAACCCTCACCATCCTCATGAAGATGCTATCTTGGAATATAAGGGGCCTCAACACAAAAATAAAACAAGGTTTTCTTAGAAAAAGAATTAAGAAGGAACAACCAGACATACTTCTTCTGCAGGAAACAAAATTTGTGGGAGAGGAAGCTTCTTCTACCCTTCAAAAATGTTGGAAGTAAGCCCATCATGTGGAATTCTATTCCAAGGGGGCAGCTGGTGGCCTAACGATTCTTTGGAATCCAACCACAGTTTTGCTAGACAATTTTTTAACTTCCAAATGGACCATTATAGCCTCTTTCCTCCTTATTGGCTCGAACAAACTAACCTACATCACTAATTTCTATGGACCCACAAGACCAGAAGACAAGGAAGCCTTCCTCCATCACTTATAATGGATATCCAACCACATAGTCTCCCAAATATGGGTCCTTGGGGGATACTTTAACATGATAACAGGACTGGAGGAAGAAAATTGGGGAACACACACTTTAGGAAATGACAGTGAGCATTTCAACCATATCATCGGGCTTCTGAAACTCATAGATGTAGGAGCAGACAATGGACCCTTCACATGGTCCAATAGACGCTCGAGGGCTCAACATGTCTCCAAAAGACTAGACCATTTCCTCATTTTAGAAGCCATTATGTTGGATGGCCTCACTTGGAATGCCATGGTCATCGATAACTCGGGTTCAGATCACTGACCGATACTACTATCAATTAACATCAGAGGCACCCCAGGCATAAATCCCTTCTTCTTAGAAAAATTATGGTTGACACATCCAAACTTCCAAGCTAACATCAATATATGGTGGGAAGAAGTGGCCATCCAAATAGGGACCCCTATGTACAGATTCCAACAAAGGATAAAAAACCTCAAACAACATCTGAAATCCTAGAATAAGTCCACCTTCACTGACATCTTCCAAGCCTAGGAAAGTCTCAATAAGAAAATGCAAAGCCTCCAGCAGAAGCTCAGATATCAAGGCCTTACAGAATCCCTAAAGAAGAAGAAAGCTCTACTAAACAACTAGCTCATAGAAAGATGGGTGCATGAAGAGATACTCTGGAGGCAAAAATCTTACATTCAATGGTTAAAAGAGGGGAAACAAATACCAAATTTTTTCACAAATCTATGGTCCAGAGGCATGAAACAAATCACATTACTCACCTAGTCTCAAAACAAGGAACAAAAATTCAACAGTATGTAGATATAGAAAATGAACTGCTCTCTTACTACAAAAACCTTTTGATGGAGCCCTAAGTAGATCACTCTCGGGATATCAAATCTATCCTCAAGAACATCCCCAAGGAGGTCACCAAAGAGCAGAACAAAACACTCATGAGACCAATCACCCAAGAGGAGGTCGACAATTTTCTTAGGGACACCCCGTTGGGAAAGGATCCTGGGACAAATGGGTTTACTTATGATTTCTTCCACAATTGCTAGAGCATCATCCGTGAATATGTGTGGGAAATCATCGAGGACTCAAGAATATTCGGGCAGGTCCTCCAAGCCCTCTGATCCAGATTTTATGAGAAAAATAAAATGAATACATATTATTAACAGGTGCTTAATAAAAAATAATAGAGATACAGTAAAATGGGTTTTCTATTCATTAACGAAATAAGCTGAAAACTGTAAAATGTAGTGGAAACAAGCTTCCTAGAATGGTGGAGGCTTATCTTTGAGAAGATATGTGACTGTTGCACTCATTCACAAGAATATGATTACAATGAGGCTCTGAAGGCCTTTTTACAATAAGCAGGAATGTCAAAAACCCTAGACATCCAAAAACCTAACTCTAGGAAATGAAGTGCCAAAAGTCATGTGGGCCCCGTTTGGGTAAGTTAGTACATCAACTTCCCGAGGTCATGAATTTTGCATATGATCTTTGTTTTATGCATATGATAGCCCATTGTAAAGGTATCATCGAGGATATTCATTTTAGGTGCAATAACGAAGGAACTTTCATATTGCAAACCTATTTTCCCAAAAAACATCATTTGGGGCTTCAAAGCGGCTCTGGAAGTGAAAAGTGCTAAAAATAGTAAATTACCAAAATTGCAAGAAAACTGTTTTGAGCTAGTTGGTAAAGGTGGGTGGCCACCGATATCCATCTGGATCAATCCTCCCTCCTTAGGAATCAATGGTCTCCATTGCGTTGAGGTCCCCCATCAGATGAGGAAATTTCTATTGAATTTGGCCCCGGGTGAGACACTTGCCTTGGTGCAAGAGCTTCCCTGCTTTGATGACTCAATAAAGATGGATCCTTTGTTGTTGAGTTCCCTTGATATGTGTGTCTACAATCTGATCATTTCATTCCTTTTGTATGCAGTCGAGGTTGAGATCTGTTGGTATCAGTTGTTCTGCTACTTCTGAGGTGTCCAATAATGGTGGGAAATAAGGGCAAAGGAGATCCACAATGAACACTGGGTGAAAGCCAAGGAAAGGAGGAATGTTGAGCTCAAAATAATTATCCCCCATGACCTTGGTGATAGTGTATGGCCCATAACAGAGTGGGAGCAGCTTCCGATGGGTTCCTGTAAGGCGTTCTTTCTACAAATGCAACCAAAATTTATCGCCCACCTAAAACTTATGTGGCACCTAATGTTGATCATGGTGTTGTTTGTACTTGTCATTAGACTTCTGTAGGATATCCTAAACATATTGGTGGATGTGTTGGATCTGCTCAATGAACTGGGTGGCTTTGTTAGCTTTAGTTGGAGCAGGATATGAGTCAATCAAGGTGACTGCAAGGGGAACTGCAACATCTATGGGACACAATGGTTGGAATCCCATCCCAGCCTGAAAGGGGTTGTGGCTGGTTGAGCTATGAAGGGCACAGTTGTAACAATGATGGACATAAGGAAGGATCTCATCCCATGCATGAGGGTTCTTTGAATTATACATGCGAAGGATATGCACAATCATTCGATTTACAATCTTGGTTTGGCCATCTGTATGGGGGTGGAAGGTCGTGGATTTGGTGAGATTGGTATCCAGTAGTGACTAGAGGCTCGAAAAGAATGTGCTAAGAAATTGAATATCCCAATATGAGACAATGGTTTGCAGGATTCCAAATTGTACCTAGACTCGTTCAAAGAAGAGCTTGGCAATGGCCTCTGCTGTGATTCTCTTCTTGCAGGCAACCATAATCGCCATCTTAGAAAAATGATCAACAACCACAAAAAAACAGTCATTTCCCCGCTTGGTGGACGAGAGGCCCAACATGTAGTCCATTTAGATGGATTCCCATGGCCAGTCAGGAGTAGGAAGAGGTTGTACAGGCCCTGTTTCTTAGTGGTCGGTTTGGCAATAGCGTAGGCAGTGCAGGACCTGATATACTTGCTTACCTCCTGTCGAAGTTTCAGCTAGTAGAAATGTTTTTGTATCATCCCTATTGTCTTTTTAACATTGAAGTGTCTTGCCACATGACTGTAGTGGGCTTCCCATATCATCTTCGATCACTCGATTGAGGGAACACATATATGGCCCAGACGACACAAAAACCCATCCTGAAGATGGAAATAATCGACAATTGCATTTGCACCCAACATTTGGTAGGTGGTGGCGAAGTCAGGGTCTATCTCATAGAGTTGGGGGCATCCAATGGTCTCATGGACACAAGAGTCTAGCACCGTGGTGAGTGCCACGACTGGCAGTATGCTAAGGCAATCAACGACGCAATTGGTGCTTCATGTTTTATACTTGATGTTGAGGTGGAATTGCTGCAAGTATGTGGACCACTTTTGATGGCGGTAATTCTGCAATTTTCCTTGTGTCTGCATGAACTGCAGTGTCTTATGATCAATGTGGATGATTGTCTCCTTCCCAAGAATTTGATGTCTCCAGTGGTGGTAGGCTTGCACAATGGAGTACATTTCTTTGTCGTAAGTAGGGTACTTACGTACATCATCTGATAGTGTCTGACTATGATAGGCCATGGGGTGGCCATGTTGGGTGAGAACGATGCCCACAACATAGTCTGAGGCATATGTATCGATCTCAAAGGGATGTTGTAGGTATGGTAGTGAAAGTACTGGGGCTGACCACAAGTGTTGCTTCAAATCATCGAATGCTTCTTTTTGGGACTCGCTGTTAGAAAAACAGGACCGCGGAGCAATAAAATAAAACAAATGCAGGAACAAAACACAGAAGACACACAATACAAGAGAGACACAGATTTACGTAGTTCACCCAATGTGGGCTACGTCCACCAGATAAATTTCCAGGTCCTTCCTTTATTATTATCCAGCAAATGAAGGGATACAACCTACAACAAAACCCATTGTATCTTCCTCTTCTTTCTCTCACAGTCTCCTCTCTCAGAATACAATATTCACCATCATCCATAGCCGCAATACATTTTCCTCATAAAAGAGGGTTTCCTTCTAGGGCAAAAAAACCTAACATAATCTCTACCATTAGATCTGTGACCTTATAATGAACAATCCAGATTTACAATGAAATTACAATATACTTTTACAAGGCAATTTTTGCTTTGGGGGCTTCGCCCCCGAACCCCCGCTAGGGGCCCGCTTGCCCCCAAACCCCCTAGCTGGGGGGATAGCCCCCCCGAACCCCACAGAGG
>SNQJ01S0010315.1:221604-232068 GCA_010110895.2 Picea sitchensis
TGCAAAATTAAAACTCAACCATAGTCATTAAAAGATCCTATGGATCAATCTTATACAGAGTTCCAAACCAAACTCCCTTCAACAACACCATTGCTCCTCAAACCATCTTGCATGTTTCCTTTTCAAATATTGTTTTTACCCCTGCATCATCCATTTGTCTTACATAAATCAAATTTCTAGCCAATCCTGGGATGTGCAAAACACCAGGTAGTGTTCTAATCCTTCCATCTATGAGCCTTAACTTGAATTTTCCTCGACCTATGATTCTGGTTTTTGAGTCATCACCTAGAAAAAAATTACCTCCATCATAGCTTTCATATTCACAGAACCACTCCCTGTGGGGAGTCATATGAAAGGATGCACCTGAGTCAACCAACCATGCCTCAAGATCTGCATGTGTGCTTGAAGAAGCCAAGTACACATCCCCTCCTTCTCCCTTGGAGGTCTTTTCTTTTGTAGAAGGAGATTCTTCAAATCCCTTTTTTTCTCAACTTTGGATCTACACTGCTTCTTTTAGTGCCCTTATTTTCCACATCTCCAACATACCTTTACAAAATTTCTAGGAGATTTAGATATACCCTTAGACTTAGATCTCCCACTTGAGAACTTAGATCTATTTCTTTCCTAGGAGCGTCCTCCTCCAAATAATGTGTATGTGCTATGTCCTTCCATATTCTTCCATCTCATCTCCTTCGACAACAAGGATGAGACCACTTCATCAAACTTCAAGGAAGTTGTATTACTACCTATGGCCACAACCATACTATCCCACGAGTCTAGTAAAGAACACAATAAACCAATACACTTATATTCATATGAAATTTTAATCTCAACATATACTAACTGACTTACCACAGTATTGAAGGAATTCAAATGATCTGCCATCGAGTCTCCATCTCTCATCCTCAAGTTATACAACTTATTTCTCAGAAATAGTTTATTTACTAGGGACTTACACTGATAAAAGTTCCCCAACTTATCCCACAAATCCTTGGTTGTAGCTTCCTATGACACATTCAATAATAATGAATCTGAGAGACACAGTCGGATTGTGCTCTTTACCTTCTGATCCAACGTTTTCCAGTCATCTGCCGAAGTTCCTGTAGGTGCAGTACCTGGATCTACCACGATCCACTGATCTTTGTCCACCAACAGATCTTCCATATTGAGCTTCCACAACTCAAAACTTTGTCCATTAAACTTCTCAATCTCCATTTTTGAATTGCTCGCCATTTCGTTTCACCTAAAAAATCAATACCATAAATCTCCCAATATAACAAGGCTTATCACAGTCCCGAGCCAAACCCTTGACCACAAAAGCGTCCCTCTGAAGCCAACAAAGCTTTGATACCAAATGCATATTTTAACCTTGTACAATATTTACTACAAACATATTTTAAGTAAAAGAACAAAAAATATACAATGGAAAATAAAAACATTACACAGAGATTTTTCCCTTGGAAACCCAAACGGGAAAACCAACATACTCTATATTCATTCATCGTGATACATTGTTTACAATAAAATATACATATAGGAGCAAGTGGCATCCAAAATCCTAACCAAATGACCTGGATTAGTCAACAACCCTAATTCCTTAACCGAAAATAGAAAACCATCGGTAAAAAACCACGTGCTGAAAAACCTCCCAATAATGGACACAAAAATCGAGGCAACATGAAAAACGAGGCAAAAATGTGACACTACTACATCTTGAAAAGAATATACCACATACCCAACAAAAATTAACTAGAATAAGGGACAATTTGTTTTTGAATAGGAAATTTTATAATAGTCATTATAAGGTTTAAATATGGACAATGTTTATTGGAAAACAAATGTCGTCAATTAAAGTTAATCGATTTGAATAATGGTGTAGGTAATTTTAAGGAATTGTATAAGTATTGCACCATTAGATTAATGTTAGGATGTGAAAAATGAAGCAATTCAGAAATTATAATCATAACAGTATAGAATTGTTAAGATTAGAGTGGTTAATTAAAGCTCAGATGACTCCCTTGAAGTGTGTATCTAATGGATAAAGTTGAAGTGTTAGGAGAAGTATGAAAACATAATAAAACCTAAGGAAAATTTATGTAATGACGATGAAAGGGTGTCTCCCCCAAGTGGAAAGCTCTCTTAAGGATATTGACGAGTGCATTAAGAAACATGAATCATGACTAAGGATGATTGGTAAGGATCATGGTGATGACCCATATAATTCTAAAGTGTCAATATAGGAAAGGGTGACAAATGATAAATTGGGAAAATGTTTAAATGTTTGAAGTATAGAAATCGTCTACTTCTTGGTGTTGATGTTGGTGGTAGCATTAGACAGGTATTTATGCATTGGTGTTGGAGCAGGCCAATTTTGGGAGAAAACCAAGGAAATTTTGAATATTTCAAGGCATCGCCGGAAAATAGGGAGCGCATTGGAATTAGAAGAAAAGAAGTGTCGGAAAAAGAGGGAAAACAGTTACAAAGTGGAAAAATTGTTGCAGAGCAGTTGGAAAGTGGACAAGCGTCGATTTGGAGAACGATTGGATCGTGGACCAGCCAAGATTAAGTCAAGGAGAAAGTGGATAAACCTAATCCACTTAGGGTTAGGGATTTGTCCCAATTTTTGTATAAGTAGAATGTATTAGGACTGCAAAAAGGGTTGTTGGCGAGTTGGTTATTTAGCCATTTTAGACAATCTGATAGTAGATTGGTGAGAAGTTCTCAGAGTTGTGAGACCTATTGTGATTTGTGGAGATCGAATGTAATGGAAGAAGGATTGTAAAGTGCACAACACTAGATTTTGCAAGAATATGAATAATGAAACCAAGTGACAAATCTTTGTGGACGTAGCCTAGGAGGGGGTGAACCACGGTATATCTATTTTATGTGTGAATGGTTGCAGTATTTATGGTTGCACTACTTACTGTTATATTTGGTTTAACAATCTTTATTATGAATATGTTATTTGATAAAGGTTAAATTACTGTGCACTAAGTAAATGAATTTTATAACTAGTCCTTAGATATGAATCTTATGTTATAGTAGATGAATACCTATCATTGAATACATGATGCTATAATGGATAATGAAGTCTTATTGGACTATTAGGGTGATAGGTTTAAACTAAGATCTAATGGGGGTTTGAGGGATAAAAAGAGAGTAGATCCTGTGCCTGTGAGAGAGAAACACATCCCATCCCATGGCTGCAGACATCTGAGTCATGTGACCACCCATTGAAGCCATCTCAGGTGATATTGCGCAGTGCAGTTTGTGCGTTGTGTTTCATTCTGGTATCCAGAAGGGTCGATGGTCAAAGGGTTGTTACTAAACCTGTAGTTAGAACCTGGGTCAACCCATAAGTAAACCAACTGTTGTTCCAGAGTTTATACTTAAGGCTTGAAAGTATAAAGTCTAGGCATCCAAAAAGAGGGTGTATGATATAAATAAAAGAAAAACAACTATTATGGGAAAAGGAGCTATGCATGGTTTCTGAGTTGTCTTTGTCTAGCTTCCAATTGTTCCTGGATGTTAATATCCTACTCAATGACTTCCCATGAACGTTCAAGTTCAACCCGGGAGGTAGCAATTTTTAAGATGGTGTTAAAAAGAGTTAAAGTGATACTGGTCTGGTCTATGAGACTGGGTTCGATATTGGGATGTCTCGTAACAAGTACTGTCATAGAGGAAATAGAGTTTTAAAGATTGTTGCTTTTTTAGGTTGTTGTTTCGATTTTAAATTATGTAAGAAAAATTCCCAAATTTTGAATTAATAGTATAACAAAATCAAAGATTGTTTCCCGTATCTAAGTTAAAATGAAAACCATGCATGAAATGAAAGAAAACATAAAGATGTGGAACAATGTGAGGCATCAACCAAGGAAGAATATCACTTTGTGACAGAAGAATAAAATCGACAAGAAAAACTTTAATGAAGCATAAGATATAGAGATCTAAATAATTCACAGGTCTTGTACCTGTTGATAGCCGATACAGAGGAAAAAATGTAAATGATTAGATGACTAAAATAATCAATCACCACAATAGATGTTGTACTAAATTGCAGATAAGCACTCATTAAAGATGTATAAGAGATGGTATTAGATATGAAATAACAAAGGAACACATAACTCAAACTTGACAGGATCGGGAGTCTTTGATTTGCGTTTGTATTAATTCTGGCAAATGAAATTTTTTTCTGTTACAATCGGCCAAGGAAAAATCCCTTGGTGTCTCTTTCAAAATTGTATTTGTATAAAGAAAATCATCAACCCTACACGGTTGGTCTCCTAATCTCCATAGGTGCTAACAGTTACAGAATACAAAATTTGAACCATTTTGCTGGGTTACTTTTTACTTTTCTACCAGTTGGACAAAAATGAGCACACATGCGTTACTTCATCATTTCTTTGAAACACCTCCTTCGCTCGGTCCCAAACACTCGACGCACCTGTCTAGAAAATGAACCAAAATTTTGGAAGGTTCTGACTTGTCCTTTGATTTAAACACATATAACTTCCTCTGAATTTTAGGCAGCTTGTCTTCGATCTTTCCCTTGTCAAAATTTGTTGACTGCAACTGTAGATTTGGCTTTATTAGCCACCTATCCATTTGGGTGGTGTCAAGCTGCTTCAATTGTGAAATCTCGAGCTGTACTTCATTCTAGCTCTCCTTAATATGTAGTTGATGCCTTACAACATTGATATATCCTAATAGCCCAGGGCAATCACCTTTGCTAATGCCTAGTGTTTTTGTATCTACCTGATCAAACACTTCTTCACATTCTTTCCTAACTTCTCTTACCATTCTCCTACTTTCGGCAATATTGGTCTCCCATGTTTTTAACATGATGTCTCCCCTGATCTGTTCTTCTACAGTCAACCTTGGGATTGTTGGTACTTCCTCTCTAGACGAAAACACTACTACCTTTTGAAAAGCAGCGCGAGCTGCTGTGGCCTCTTTTTCCTTTAAAACCATGCTATCCAGTGAGTGGATTATTTCCAGGAAGTAGTTTTGAACGATTTCTATTTTAGAAAGCATGTTTTGTTGTTCCTATTTTAGTTTCTCATACACCTCTAGCGCTTGGGCTTGGAATGTTGTTATATTCACAACTTGTCCTTCAATGGGCTTCAACTCGGTCTGTAGCTGTCTCACTAATTCCTCCTACCGAATGACCTGTACTTGACTCATTTGCATCTGCTTGTTTGCTTCATCTAAACTAGACTTCAACAATTGCATTTCCTGCTTGTCATCAGTCCTGGCGTTTTCAACTCTTTGATTTACCTCCTCTCGAATATTATTTTCTGTGTGCCTTATTTGGTCCTGCAACTGAGTTATCATTTGATTTCTCTGCTTTATCCTTGTTTTCAGAGAGTCAACTGAGAATGAATTGGCAGTTGCCAAATCTCCCATAGAGCCTGCTACTTCTGTGGCAAAGTCTTACTCTTCTAGGTTTTTCCCATCTACGAGCACTCTGTGTTTCTTCACCATTGTGCCTTCTCTCAATTGCATTTCCTATTTTAATATTTCCTTCATCTTCTTACTGAAAAAGTAGTCAGAGAGAGGTATCTCCTCTCTAGAGATAAGAGTAAGGTCACTTGCATATATGACTTGCAGATGGGGGTTCCCAAAAGTTAACTGTATAGGAGTTAATGATGCAATAGAGCTACCCAATTCTGAAGATTGAGTTTCTCCTGTTGTTTTGGGGATATCAACAGGAATAGTTGATGATGATGGTGGAATCGTTTGAATCGAATTTGAAGGAGTCTTGGATTTAGAACTTGTTTCATACCCTGGATTATTTGATTGTGAAGCTTCTTCTTTTTATGAAGATGCCTCAGTCTTCTTTGGATTTTCTTCTATAGTCTCTTTATCATGAACCTCTGATCCAAAACCTGGGGGAGCACTTCCTTGAGCTGGAGGAGGGGTTGTTGATTCTCCCTATAGTATCTTCGGCAAACCACTTCGCTTGTGCTTCTGGAAAGTCAGAAAGATGGTCTGTAGGTTGGGTGATAATGCCTGAACTCTGTTTATTATTTCCTCATAGGTTCTATCTCCCTTGAACATGTCGTCACAGGGAGAAGATTCATGTTCATACATATTCATATTGCAATGATTAAGATGATTTCCTACAATTTGATAAGGGTCATATTTTCTAAGTTCAAGATCTACCAATTTGATGTCTTCTAATGTTGCACCTTCAACCTTGGAATGACCAAAGTTAAGCAGTGAACACTTCCCAATCTGTATAGGAAAAAGTGGCCAGAACTTCTTCTGAGATGATTTCAATTCTATGCCGATGCCACCTTTTATTATTTGGTAGGCCACCTCCTTGCACACCAGTCTGTCGGGAAGGAATTTCGGAAGTGCGTGAGGAGGAATCGAGCACCTGAAAACCCTAACATAGGAGAAACCCTCTTCAATAAACCAATCAACAATTGCCTTGAGGTTTCCCATGATTGACTCTGAAATACGAGGGGGTGCATAACCATACAAAATTTGGAGCAAAGGTATCACCATGTAGTGACATATTTCGTAAAAGAAATCTTTAACATTCTCCTCCCATAGTTTAAAATGATAAACATGAATGGGCTCTGTGCAAGCTGGGTTCCAGCTCCAATTCATCAAGGGGAAAGGAGTCGTGTAACAGATAGCATCCATAATATATGTAGACATGTAAAAAGACATAGGTCGGCCCTTTGATTTCGCCGTTTGGTACTCTGCAATCTCCTTAGTTAGATTATTTGATAAAATTTTACCCCAGTTGAAACTGTAACCCTCAGCTACTTCGTGTATAAGTGGCACCCATTCTGCAGGGAAATGGGTAGGTTTTTTCTTCCCAAAAATTCTACATAACATCTTTTGGAGCCGCCTTTGTTTTTTTAGCCATTTTTAAATTTTATATCCTAACGCTTGAAATCGAAAGCTAGTTTTGGTATTCTCCTTTATTTTCCCCAAATCCTCAGGAGTCTCATCACGCAAGCAACGATGGCTATCATACTCTTAAGGAATGATTTATTTTTTCTTTTAATCGTTTAAACGAGTCTCTCCTTTTTACCTCGGGATGTCGCATGTAGGAAGTTATAGATCACATAGTTTACAAGTCCCAAGGGGCGAAATGGCGAACTAGTTTTAAAAAGTTTACCCAGATCATTACCGAGAGTAAAAATACTCTAAACCGTAGTTAAGAATCATTGGGATTTCGTGTCTTGACATTTGCTAGCTCCCAAAGTCTTACCGTCATAACCCCGATAGATGAAACCGCGAGATTCTTGTTTTAGTAACCCAGGTTAATGTTAAACGTAAAAAGTTTAGCCGCGGTTAAGATCTGTCGGGAATTTGCAACTCGATGTATTTTCCCTCAAAAGTTATACCTTCGAAGCCCCGAGTCACGAAGTCGCGATAAAAATAGAAACGTAATTAATTAAACACTTAATCTGGTTTTATCCTCCAATTTAATTAGATCATATCATCGTGATCTCGCGATTTCGCAACTCGGCATACAAGCCTCCCAGAAGCTATACCTTCAAAGCCCCGAGTCACGAAGTCGCGATATAAATAACAACGTAATTAATTAAATGCCTAATCATGGTTACGTTTTTTATTAACCAAAGCTAATTATCGCAACCTCGAGTTTTAGAGGTTTAAAGGGTTAAAGTGAAATCTCCCGATGAGGTGAATGCTGAAAGATTAATTAACATTCAAAAAGGCCTGATTAATTAAGTTAAGCCAGCATTACCAGTGTTCTAATACGAAAATTAATATGCACAGCCTACGAGGCAATTTTAAACTTTCCTTGCGCCAACTTGCATTACTTACTGTCAAAATCTAAGACATTAATTGGAAATGAGGCGAATCGACAAGTAAGGATTTGGTTTTTATTGCTAAATTTATATTTAAGAAAGATTTGATCGTTCTGTTTCTAAGGACGACCTAGTTTTAAATGGTTGAAGGCATGGATCTTTTATTTGTTGTCACAAATTTCATTCCTATTCTACGCAGAGAAAACCTTTCTAGAGCGAACTAATTTTTGTATGTATACATATTGTTATCGCAGGAGAGCTAAAGTAGAATCCCCCGCCATGGCCCCGCGAAAAGCATCTAAAGCCACTATTGAGGTTTCAGGACAAGGTTCAGACAACGTTTCTGATACTTCACCTCGAAGTGTCGACTCTGTCAGGACCTGGTCGTATATTTCTGAGGTTCTACAGTCCGAATTGGTAGATGTTTCAGATGATTCCAGTGAAAATGAAAAAGACGACCTAATCACCAAATATAAGATCGTCGTCTAGGCTCAAATGCATAAAGTAGCGGCTAGGCCACGTCTGCTCCCTTACTATGATATGATCCGGTGGGCATTAGACCATGTAGATATACCAACCAGAACCATCGTCAACGAGCAGAGGGTAACCATTGGAACTTTCAGACCCGAACAATTGCAGGCTATGTACAAGCTACCAGCCATGTCAGACTTTGTTTACAATGCCGAATTCCTGGAGAATTTTAAACAGAAGGAATGTGTGCAATACGACAAGGCTATGTCTGGTTTAATCAAAGATCAGGTTTCACACCCTGCGAAGTTTAGGGCGGACATTAATGGTATATATTCAATAGCTTCTTTGGAACCATAGTTCAAATATATCACTATGATGACCTGCAGATTATATGGGAGAGAGGACACCACACATTTTTTCCTTCAGTGGGTGCCTCTAATTCACACGGTCTCTAAAGGCTATTCCTTCGACTGGGCTAAACTACTGTCTGATAGTTTGACCAGTCGAGTTACAGAGTATCGAGCGCAGAGGGAGAGCGGAAAGATTGCTTCATTCTTTATGTCCGCATATATCATGGATGCCGTGTGTTTTTTGACACATTTTCCCTTAATGAGTTGGAGATGGACTCCATCGGAGGCTGAGCCCATCCACGTCTACCATTCAAAGCTATGGGAAGACAAAGCCTCAGATTTTGTGTATGAAATCTTTAACTGGGTGATGGTACCACTGCATGTCACTATCTTCGGCCACCCACCACCCAGGATCTCAGACAGTATCGCGGTAAATCTGAGCAGTATAGCCGACTGGTATGTGGAAGAAAAAATTTCATATCTCAGGGTTTTCGGCGCTTCTGTTCCTCCGAATGCCTTTCCTTTATTCATACTCGATAGGCTGGCTTGCCGTGAGATTGCCAGACAAACAGTAATCGGTGGTGTAAGAAAGGAGCTTAAGGGATATTCTAAGAAGGTATGGCCACCTTTTCCTATTCATTTAAGTTCCTATTCTTTGTTATATTTTGGGCATGCTAAAGATGAGGCAGCTTCCCTAGAGGACCTGAAATTAGTTCATTTCGAATTCAAAAAGAACAATCCACAGAGGGTCGTAAGTAATCACTTAGCCAGTTGCGGGCTTAAAAGGTTCGAACATGAAAATTCACCCTTTGATGACATTTTCCGAGGCACGAGATCTTATGCTGAGGTTTTAGCTTGGATACAAGCCCTGGCACCCGAAGAGAGGGTCGATGTTTTAAAATTCCAAGAACATCGATGGAGTTGTCTTCCCCCAGTATTGCAGGGTGAGAATCCAATAACAACATAGGTGCAGCAAAAAGAATCTGAAGGTTCCAAAGATACAACACCCAGACAAGAAAAACACTAGGATAGGGGAGAGCAAACTAGGAGTCCGAAACCAGAAATGAAAACTCTGGATCCGTCGAAAAAGTGGACTCTAGTTACCACTCCAAGCTAGTCAGCTAAGCAAATCGGAGGTCCCATCGCCTCCATTACCCCCTTACAGTCAACTCAAGGGAACATAGATGCAGGGTGGATTTTCAATGAAGAATTGAGACCTATAAGGATGGAAGAGCTCCCTCCAAATGAGTTCTTTTTTGATAAGAAGAGAAAAGTTGTGGTAAAAAGAGAATTCTATCAAGAAGTAGGATCAATGACCAAGAAATTTAAGGTGTTGACCGATGGGAAATATATGAAGAAAGAAGAGTTTGCGACAAAAATAGCCAGGACATTAGGGGTGTTTG
The DNA here is from genome assembly GCA_010110895.2 of Picea sitchensis. Taxonomy (NCBI): domain Eukaryota; kingdom Viridiplantae; phylum Streptophyta; class Pinopsida; order Pinales; family Pinaceae; genus Picea; species Picea sitchensis. The sequence goes on from SNQJ01S0010315.1 coordinate 231,628, forward strand.
CTACGACAAACCAATTTTCAGTGGGGGTTTTGAAAAATTAGCTGAAGCGAAAAAATCGCCTCATCAAAACCTTAGAAGCTAAACTAGCCACAACAGAAGAAGCTGCTAAAGACCAGGTAAACACATGAATAGAACAAGCAAGGATGGCCGATAAAAAGGAAATTGAGCTGCTCAAAGATAAGATCGAACAAGCAGAGCTGGTATCTCAGACCAGTCAAATACAGGTAGGCCAACAAAGAGACTTGATAGGGCAGCTACAGGTTAGAGTAGAGTTCGCCGAAAGCCAAGTTATAAATATCGGGATATTCCAGTCCCGGGCTATGGAGATTCGGAGCAGGGTTTCTGCATCCCAGCGAAGTTTACTTTCCAAGGTAGAGATGATTCGGGACAATTGTTTTCTTATTGACCAAGTATTAGAAAACTTATATGTCAGAGAGAAAG
>SNQJ01S0010315.1:232078-243697 GCA_010110895.2 Picea sitchensis
TTCGTACAAAAATTTCACCATCTTCGACATAGCATGGAATGTTTTCCGGAACTCTTTCTCATCTTGAGAAATCCCTTCTTCTGATGCCATCTTCTCGCTGTGAGAAGCTCTCTTTCTCAATCCAATTAATGGATTCTCTACAACAAGCTCGCCTTCACCACGTTGTAGCTTTTCCCTGGTTAACATGCAAAACTCAAATCCAAACGTCAACTAGCTCTGATACCACTTGATCCGTAGGATCTTTTAATGACTATGATTGAGTTTTAATTTTGCATGTGTTAATTAACCATTTGAGAAACTTAGTGAAAGAATGAAGAAAGAAGAGGAATTATGACAGCCATATACACATTTTCAGATCTGAAATGAAATAATAGACAACAAACCATAACACGCAGATTGATAACAGAGTTCGGCACAACTTTGCCTACGTCTCCGGGCCTTTGTCTCTGTGGGGGAGGCTTCTTTATTTCTGTTCAAGAGCTCAAAAATACATCGTAGTAGTGCCCATTGGCTATAAGACTGATCTGGTCATGTTTTTCCAGATCCCTAGAACCCTGCAAAGAAAACGGCATGCAAAACGGACGTCTGGAGCTCCCAGAAATGGTCCGACAGCACCTGCTCCTCAAAAGCTTCTCTACATCAAAATGGCTTTGGCTTGGCTTCCCTTCAACATAAATCTACTTTTTCTGTCATTGACTATCCTCCATGGCCTCAAACAAGCCTGGTTTATATAGATTTGAAGTTGGTTGTTCATCTCCAACTTCCTCCCAAAATTTGGGCTCCAAAAATGCCCAATATCTCCCAATAATGAAGAAAATCCACTAATATCAGGCAAAAATCAAATAGAAAATCCAAAACTATAGTAGAAAACCCATTTTTGAACAAAATCAGGCATTATACCCCTTCATCGACGTGCGCACCCTCCGGCATGGTCATATGGATGTTATTTTTAGCCAAGCGCTAGCCCATAGGCTAAGTGTTGGCCCCTTGTCTCGCGCTAGCTCCCGGTTTGTGGTGTGTTGGCATAAGCCCACGGGTTATGCCCCATAACTCCCGCGCCCTTTCGGTGGTTGTAGCCCCGGTCCTGTGGTAACCGCCTGAGATCCGTGGGCTAGTCCTATCCATACATCCCCGTCAGTTATATGAAGTGGTCGTGTGTTTTGCATCGAGGGCTGGGGCTAAGCCTCGACCCTTTCCCCCACCGCATGAAACTTCAACCAAACCTAAATAATATTTGTGCCATATAGTTTGTAAGCACCAACCATGGGGCGGGCAGTTAGCCCGACCCTGCCATTCCACAGCCCGGAGTATAGGTCGCGGGTTCGACCCTCGACGACACCACCAAATTTTTACATAAACGTTGAACCAACCACAGGGTGCCATGTGGCAGCCCATGATTGGGCCACGTGGCACCTCAACAACCAACCACCAGTCGCCAAGTGTCAATCACTGAGTAGTCCCACGTGTCTGCCACGCGTCAAACTATACGTCTGCCACATCACTGCCCTGTCACGTCAGCTGCTGACATCATCCGTGCCACGTGTCACCCTTACAGTGGTGACACGTGTCACCCCTGGATTGGTCTAGCTGTCTTCCCGTACCTTCTCCGTCAACTACCACGTGTCGCCTATAGGAGATGCCACGTGTTGTCTTTAGGAGCTACCACGTGTCGCTTCCAGGAGCTGCCACGTCAGCCTGTACGGACTGTATGGACTGTACAGTCATCCCCTTTTTTTGCCTGTTTAACTTTTTGGACAGAATGCGATATCTTGCTCATACGGAGCCCGTTTGACGAAGTAAATATACCGCCGGAATCAGGAAGACGAGACGGACGCAATGGAACGGGTTTTGTTGCATTCCGAGCAATTTCATTTTTGAGCATTTTTAAACCCTGTCAGGCTTCTGAATCCAATTTCGGATCAAACATGCAAGGAAGCATTATTAGTGATGGGTGTAATAGTTACATTGTTCCTGATATTGGATTTGAAGAAGAAAGAACTCCTACAGTCTCTGGAGAAAAGGTTATGATGTGGCATCAAAGAGTGGGGCATATCGAAGAGAAGGGTCTTCAACTACTACATGGTAAAGGTATGTTTGAAGGTATGTCTAAATGCACTATGAATTTTGATTTTTGTGAACATTGTGTAGATGGGAAGCAATCAGGTAATATTCCCCTCTGGTGCAACGAGGGAAGAAGGAATTTTACAGCTAGTTCACAGTGATGTTTTTGGACCTGTGTTGGTCCCATCATTGGGAAAATTTGTGTATTATGTCTCATTTATAGATGAATTCTTGAGGAATACTTGGATATTTTTCCTAAGAAAGAAATATGAAGTCTTTGACAGGTTTAAAGAGTTTAAGGCTCTAGTTGAGAATCAAACAAAGGAAATAATTAAGGTGTTGAGGACAGATAATGGCAGAGAGTTCTGCAGGAATGAATTTGAAGAATTCTGTAAGAAGTGTGGTATATCAAGGTAGAAGACTACTCCATATACACCTTAGAAGAATGGAGTTGCATAAATGATGAACATGACGTTGATGGAAAAATCAAGGTGCATGCTCAGTGGTGTCGGGTTAGGCCAAGAATTATGGGCAGAGGAAGTGGGTACTACATGTTACCTGGTCAACAGATCACCCTCATCAGTATTGGATGACAAGACTCCACAAGAGGTATGGACTGGTAAGAAACCTTCTCTCACAAATCTCAAGGTATTTGGTTGTGATGCATATGTTCATGTTCCAAAGGAAAACATGAGTAATCTAGATAAGAAGGCTGAAAAGTGTATCTTTATTGGATATAAAGATGGTCTCAAAGGTTATAAGATTTGGAACCCAAAAACTAAGAAGGTAGTGTATAGCTGAGATGTGGTATTTAGATAAATGAAGGATGTTGTTAAACGGGAAGTCCTACCAAGTAAGGAAGAACCAAAGAAAATAGAGTTTGATTTAAAGGATGATGAATCAGACTCTATAGAAGAACATGAATTAGAATAACAAGATCCTCATACTCCTGTATTGAGGAGATCAGTTCAAGAAAGAAGGCTACCAGAAAGGTATACACCATCCAATTTTCGTTCAAATTTTGTTTTTTCTATTACTGATGATGATCCTACAACTGTCAGGGAGGTAGTGGATTTAGAGGATGGAAATCTATGGAAAAAAGGCCATGGACGAAGAAATAACAACCTTGGATAAGAATGAGGCTTGGGATCTAATGGATTTACCAAATGGAAGAAATCCCAATGGCAGTAAATGGGTATTTTTAAAAAAGTTGAATGAAGAAGGAAAAGTGGAGAAGTACAAAGCTCGGTTAGTAACAAAGGGTTATTTCCAGGTTGAGGGAATTGATTTTGGTGATATTTTTTTTCATGTTGCCAAGTTAACCTCTATAAGATTTTTGTTATTTGTTGTTGTTGCATTTGATTTTGAAGTAGAACAGATGGATGTGAAGACAACATTCCTACATGGGGATCTAGAAGAACAAATATATATGAAGCAGTTAGAAAGATTTGTTGTGAAGGGAAAGAAGGAGCTGATATGCAAGCTAAAAAAGTCCATGTATAGTTTAAAACAATCACCAAGGATGTGGTATAAAAAATTTTATACTTATATGTTGGGACTTGGTTTCATAAGAAGCAAAGAGGATAATTGTCTGTATTTTAAATTAATTGGTGATCATTTGATTTATTTGTTCTTATATGTGGATGACATGTTGCTAATAGGAAACAACAATGAGATTATCCAGGATGTGAAAACTCAATTGTCCTCTAAATTTGACATGAAGGATCTCGGTGCTTCAAATTTCATTTTGGGCATGGAAATTAAAAGAGATCGAAAAAAAAGGAAATTATGGTTAAATCAGAGAAAATATGTCGAGAGAATATTGCAGAGGTTTAATATGCAAGAATGTAAATCGGTCAAGGTTCATATTCCTATTGGTGTAAAGTTATTTGTAGATCAGTGTCCCAAGAAATAGGAAGAGGAGGAGGACATGTCTCATGTTCCATATGCGAGTGCAGTTGGCAGTTTGATGTATGCAATGGTCTGTACTAGACTGGACATTGCACATGTAGTGGGAGTTTTGAGCAGGTATATGTCAAAACCAAGGAAGGAGTATTGGACAACAATAAAAAGGGTTTTCAGGTATTTGTGTGGCACTACTAGCTATGGTTTGTGCTACCAAGGAAGATCGGGATTGGACAGAGTGTTGGATATACATGGCTTTGTGGATGCAGAATGGGTTGGAGATCTGGATCTACAAGTTGGATGAGCAAAAGATAGGTTGTAGTGGCACTTTCAACAACAAAATTTGAATACATGGCAACCACTCATGCAAGTAAGGAAGCAATATGGTTACAAAGAGTGTGTTCAGGTATTGGGTTGGTACAACAAGTTGTAAGGATAGATTGTGACAGTCAGAGTGAAATTTTCCTGGCGAAGAACCCGGCTTATCATTCAAATACAAAGCATATTGATATTCAATATCACTTTGTGAGAGACATGGTTGAAGAAAATAGAGTGTTGTTGATAAAGGTGGACACTTTGAAGAATGGTGCAGATTCATTAACAAAATCTATGAGCACTGAGAAGTTCCCTTGGTGTAGAGGATCCATGGGCATTGTTTCCCTAGATTGTTGACTATGTAACCCTATAACCCCCTGTATGCAAAGAAAACAACAAGTGGGAGAATGTTGGGTATGTGTTATATTCTTTGCATGAGTAGTAGTGTCGCATTTTTGCCTCGTTTTTCATGTTGCCTCGATTTTCATGTCCATTGTTGGGCGGTTTTTAGGAACATGATTTTTTTCCAATGGTTTTCTATTTCCGATTAAGGAATTAGGGTTGTTGACTAATCCAAGTCATTGGTTTAGGGTTTTGGATGTCGTTGGCTCCTATATGTATATTATTTTGTAAACAAAGTAACACAATGAATAAATATAGAATATGTTGGTTTTTCTGGTTTGGGTTTCCAGGAGAAAAATATTTGTGTAATGTTTGTATTTGCCATTGTATCTTTTCTATTCTTTTACTAAAAATATGTTTGTATTAAATATTGTACAAGGTTAAAATCTACAATTTCAATGTAATACTTCTTACTGCATTATTAAAATTTTATATTAAAAACTAAACTAATACAATTTAACAATTACTCATTACTCTCTTAAATACAATCACAAAGTTACATTCTTATTTATTTATTTTAAAATAACACTGAATTTATTGTAATTTAATATTATGTAAGTTTCATAAACCATTTTAAATTACGTTGTTAAATTTATGTCTACAATGTTTAATATGATTTAAGTGTATCAATATAAGTCTCACCAAATGTAACACCTGACATGTTGTTAATCTCACATTATCTTTAGTGTGATTCTATTCATGAAATTATTTTTCTTTTTAAATCATAACTCATACCTTATATAAATTGCTTTGCAATAAGTAAAATTATTTTATATTTATTAAGCCTATTGTCTTAATAATAAACTTAAAACAAGTATTTCATATGCTTTTACAAAATCAACGAATAACAAGAAAATTACCATTTCTACACATCACCATAATTACAAAGCCTATATATCATCATGATGTCAATGATATATGATTGTAGATAAACAACCACTTTCCAATAATAATGTTTCATATATAATATAATGAATCATTGATATATTTATCAAATGTACTATCTATAATAATTTTTTAATCCAAAATATTATAAACTACAACAATTATATTAAGATTTAAGCTTTCCTTTCTATAAATTTAACTAAAGAAACTACTTGTATATTATATTTAACAAGGAATGCCATTTAATAATCTTTGCGGAAGACTCTTTGCGTAAGACTGACATATAATACTATTAATTCTATTGATTAAGATAATGACGATGGTTAACATCTACTCATATGAAGATTGGTTTATTGGACCTTAAGAAAGATAAGAGATTATTTGAACTTTTTTAAAATGTTATTTCGATACTTAAAAAAAATTAAAAGTGTTCCAATACAATTATAATTTTGTTGGCTTAGAAGGTTAGAAAGGTCGGTACTGTAACAATTTTTTTTAAATTGAGAACTAATTTGGGTATATGTAGGGGATTCTAGGAGAGTGTTTTTCATCTTCAACGCTCTGGGTGTCACAAAGGTGATAGATTTGTTCCTGCCATGGAGTTTTAGGAATTGTCCAACGTCCAGTTTCACTATGTAGCTCATGAGAATTAGTTATTATTTTAGCAATATTGATTTGGTTCCTTATGCTAGTCAAAACCGAGAGATACTTTTAATATTCAAGATCAGGGTTAATCACCTCCTTATAGTATCTTAATTTTTTTTTTCCTCTAAATCTATATCACACCTAATATTTTCCTTAAATTTATCTTGAATAATATATTTTATATCATTGGTGTTCTGCAGAATAACTTCTTCCTTTATTCCCCAATGATTTAGCCAAGACTTGGCATCATTATGCCATCCCCTCTTGAGTTGTTGGTGATTTTCGTTGGAGTCTGAAGAAATTTTGTGGAGCCTTGTGTCATTCATGTTGTTTATCTTGTTCTTGTACATTAAGTACTTAATCATAGTTGTGATCTCAATGGGGGAAAGGTTTGCTTCTATGAGGAGGATACGATAGGGTGTATTGCCTTTAATTTTGAGATTATAAGTGATAAAATTCTTTTAGATTTGCTCTATCTTTCATTGGGATTCTTGAAAGATATTGCATCCCCAAACTTCACATCCATATAAGATAACATCAGTGACAAGAGTCTCAAAGAGGATATCTTTTTTATCCCATAACCAAAGGTCTACTAATTTACAATTATTTTCAAGTCCATAATGAGCTTTCCACGCTCAATTTATTATTTTTTCAATATTATAGTTCCAATTGAACTTGTAATGAATATCAATTCCAAGATATTTATACAAAGGCACTTCCTCCAAACTGTTGTTGTCATAAACACAACTATAATAGGTGATATTTTAAAATTTAATTATCATCATCTTTATTTTGTTAATATTGAGAATCATTCTTGTACTATAAACCAAACCAAAAAGTGGAAATATTACATATAAACCAAGGAGTGGAAATGTTACATATGAAATATTCATATTGAATTTATATATAAACAAAAAAATTATATCTATTCCTTTCTAACTATTTTTCATTATACTTATATCTATACCCAAATAGAACTTTCGACTATTATACTTATCAATTAGTGTATCATATACTTAACTACCAAACTATTACACATAACTTAGTTGGCTGGAATTAAGAATCGACATACTAATATTAATAATTAAACTGAAGGTTTTTCATTAATTATTTATTGGTTGAAGTGACCACCCTGGTGTGCGGCCTCTACCTTTTTACTAAACTATTAGATTAAAAAACCCCAACGGGATCCTTTGACGTCAACGTTTGATCCTCTAGTTCTGTTTGTTTTATTGCATAATAGTTTCAATAACTATGGACAGCCATCAGGTTAAACTACATGTCGAGTTCTTTAATTGATAAACTTCTGAAAAATCGGAATGGTATTTATCAGCTGTCCAATGTGTTTACAAGCTTAGGGATCGTTTAAGTGGCTTTACCAATTATGCATGTAGTAGAGTTAACCTCAGAATTCCGACAATTTCTTAATTTTAAGCAATCAATCTAAGTGAGCAATATATATATAGTATCACGGTCTATATTTGATTCGATTTGATTTGGAAGAATATTCAAAACCAGTTAATCAATTGCAACATAAATAATGAGATAATAAAACAATAATGCATTGGTTGGTTGGTTATTTTTATTTCAAAGAAATTGTATGATTGGTTTATCCACATTGGGTTGTTTTTCGTAAAGGATATGACACGTGTCACGTTTCCATAGTGTGCCTTGTGATTGCGGACGCAAATTTTTTCACTTGGTTACTTGGCAACACCAAGGATACTTCGTATGGACTATGCCTCTTTACCTAGAGCATACCCATACTCCGTTCTAGGCTACCGTCAAGTCACACTCCTACTCTAGTGAAACTCTTGTATATTTAGACATTCGTTAATTGCTTTAACACTTAGTCATATTTAAGCATACATCCATGAGAAATCAAGAGAACTGTGGAACAAACGAAAGACAAACATAGATCATTTTTTGTCTCTTCGTTTCCACAGACTCTGCCTCTTCATTTTTGTATACTTCAGAGATTTCAGTTTTCTCTCACACATGCCTCGAACAGAACTGTGTTTCCAAACTTAGCCAAAATCGGCCCAAGAGAATCTCGTCCAACTCTATCCACCGAATCCTCCTCAAGGTAGCACAAGTCCTTCCAAGTGGAGCGACTTGGCCTCTTGAGGGAGCTCACCCTCTTCATCTGCCTCAGAATCACAGAGCTCTCCTTGTCTCCAAGTTTTACCAAAACTTGCCTTCCCTAGTTTTGCACCCTTGTTGTCTTATAGGCTCTCCAAAGGTCACCATCGTGATTTTTCATGTCCTTTAGGGGTGTCGTGCCCCTTCGCGAACCAGTGTCCAAAATAATTGTCGCACCCCTTCACGGACCCGATCGCCCAAAGGAACCCATGTGCTCGTCAACTGTCGTGCCCCTTGGGACTAGTGCACCCCTCATGATGGCGCGCCCCAATCTTCTTGGTTGCTTCATACTTAGGCAAGATTGTTGGCACATTCACATGCCCAAGAAGTCCACTCGCCCAACTTGGGTGGCAGACAACCTCAATTTTCGTCTCCTCGAGGAATTGGGCGAAGGTCTCAACGCCCATCTAGCTGAAGGCCTTACATCCTCCCCCACCTCAAGTCATTGTCATCCCTGGAAACATCCACAAAATGTACCATCTCTAAGTCTCAGTCCGTACTTGTGCCTCTACTACAACTAAGTCTGCTAGAAATCCAAAGTTTCGTGCCAATCAGAAACCCAAAATTCTGCCAAAGTAGAAAACCCAAGTTTTCCTATGAAGTGGAAACCTCAAGTTTCCACAAACCAAACTGCATTGCACCCAACTCTACATGATTTATTTCCCAAGTCCATGAGGTCACTTCATACAAGCCAAGGATGAAAGTCACCCAAATTTGGTGCACTATCTTGATGTGATGTTGTTGCCTTGCTATTGTTTGGTTATGATGTTGTTGTTGTTGTGGACTAGAACTATCTACTACCCACTTTACTTCAAAATTTTGCATGTGTTGAACTCTTGTGATCTTGCTACTATATCCATACTTCAACTAATTCTGCCATGTCTCTATGTGTTGTCGACTCCCACGTCTCGAACTAGTTGGGTATCTAATCCAACCATTGTGCCCAATCCGTGAGCATGCACATCCTCATGCCCGAACTTAGTCTTTTTTGTGTGCAACTTCCATCACCCTGTCCAGCCTCAAATACTAAGGCAAGTATCCATCCTTGCCTCATTGTTGATGCCATTGTCTGAACTTCATCAAGGAGATCCTCCACAATGTTTAAGTGTTGCACTTCAAACCTACTGGTGTGTCTGTACTCAACTTCCTTTCACGGTTCAGTCTATCTGCACAACAATCTCACACGAAGGAAAGGTCTCCCCTCACCTTGCTACACTATGGAGTTATCCCAAAGCAATGTCATCCACGACAACTTGGCTCCACTATCCACCTCATGTCACAGTTATTCAATCTTTGCACCAAGAATTGCACGTCCAGACTCCCTTTGCCTCAACACTTCATCACCTAGCCATGTTGTTGTGTCTTCCTCTCTATGCCTTGGAATGGTTAGGCTTCACCCTCAACCATGCTTCCCAATACAAAGAGAAACACCCATGCCCAAGTAATCTCTTCATGTTGCAATCTTCCTATCCGCACAATCCTCCAAATGAAGGAAATCCCTCAACTTGCCTCCTTTCGTCAAGTCACCTCAATGCAACTCAACATATGTGATGAGTGTGACCACTGCACTCACACTCCTCAAGCATCTCAATAAAATATCCAAAGCGCTCCCAATAGGATGAGTCACCTCAAAGAACTTCCACGCCTTAAGTATGTTCAAATCAATATTATGGCAACCTCAACCAATGACCCCCATTGGATCTCTGAGTCATCGCACAATCGTCTACAAGTCACCAAGGTGCGCTTTGCCTCATCTAATGTCCCATACCAAATGCAAGCGAACACTACCCAAGTCACTTGGTCTGCGTTCTTCCCATTCAGGTTGATTGCCAATAATTCTTGGTCAACTTTCTTGCTAACTCCACCTATCTCTTGGAACAAAACTTCTTTCACTTTTTGCAAGCATTCAAACTTTGAAATTGTTGTCATAACTATCAAGTCATTACATGACCCAACAAATCTAAATAAGGAAACAAACACTAGGGTGCCTCATCCATCCTCTCAACTCAGCACGTCCAGACCTCACTGCCTCACCCCAGTGACCTGTCCAATGTGCCTCATCCAAGAGTTAGGTAGCTTCCCCAAGCCACCTCCACGAATGCATCCAAACATGCCTAAAGGATAAGTCCACCAGAGGACTTGTCCAAGTAGTTCGCCTAAGCTCTTTGCACATTCCCCAACCAAGGCATCCTGAACTATTGCAAGACTTCTTCAAATCTGCACCATTTGAGTTACCCTCAAGTCTGTCAGTTTTCACTGTGGAAAATGAATGCACTTGAACCACCAAGTCATTCATCTTCCCTTCAAAGAAATCATTGCAACACTTAGGAAAATGCAAGAGATCAAGCTAATTGTACCTTTCCAACGACATAGTTCGCTACAACCATGTTATAAGTCTGTTGTCTTAGATCTTCTCTTTCCCAAGCAATTGAGTCTCTACATGAACTCACCTCAACCATCATCTGCGGCTCCAGAATCCTGCAAGACCCTTGTTGTGATACAAGGATGAGTCCATATGTCCACTTCTGAAATCCATCTAAGTCCCAATATTTTCATGTAATCAACCGAAATTGTCTCCAATCTCTTGCCATCTCCTCACATTGATTGCTTCTGCTTCAAGGCACCATGCATCCATCACCTGACTGTCAAGTCATATAGATGCTAACTGACTTCCTTAAACTTGCAAAGAGTCTTAGTGATGCACGACATGAGGAAATCACGATGGAAATGTTCCCAACCAACTGCTTGTTGTGGAACTGCTCTAAGTTTCCCTAGGCCATCCAATGCACCCAAGTGCTTCTCCTTGTTGCAACCCAGAACCACTTCTCTTCAATATCACTTTTGCAATCAACCTCTGCATTTATCTTATGTGATCACNATCTCTACGACAAGTCGTGCAACAGATATTGCATTCATATTCCTTTCCCAAGTGCTTGGTTATCCCATTGAACTTCTACACATGGTCTCTCAAGGTGTGCATAACAGGTCCGGCACTGACTTCTATCACGAATCAAACCAACCAAGTCTGCCTCTGCAACAAGTTCTGCGATGAACTCTATGATGAGTTTTGTGATCACCCACTCTGTCCATTATCTTCATTTCATCACAAACTACGATGTCGATCTGCACAAGGTGTGGACCCAGACCAACCTTTCCATCACACCGCCAACTGAACCTCTATCATAATTCTGATGCAAAGTCTACGATGAACAAGTTCATTGCATCGAATCGTTCACCAAGTCCGCGAACATTCCCACTAAACTT
>SNQJ01S0010315.1:256754-276594 GCA_010110895.2 Picea sitchensis
TATATATAGGAGACTAGGAGGTATAATTACAACTAATGGCCTAAATCCGACATAAATAAAATAACATTAATAATATAATATGCCCCAATTAAGGGGTAATGAGCCAATATTAGGGCTTAACACACTCGCCTTTGACTGGTTTTGGAAGTTTGTCTGGCCCTTTGGAGTCAACACTCTATTTGGTTGACCTTGTGAGAGACTAAGGGATTCTAAGGAATAAGGAATCCATCTTATTGCGTGTCCCTTAGAATCTTTGTGAACAACTGTCTCAGTCCACCCTCACGACATCGTAGACCTCTCGAACTAAGTAATCATTAACCTATAGTTCAGACCTCGATGGGAGTGTTAGTAGGATGTGACATGGACACTGCCACACCTCTCCCTCAATGTTTGGTTTCTGTGCATGGCCGCTCTACTCCTTATGTGAGTCGGATTAACAAGCATCGCCAAGCCTGCATCCAGTGATAAAACCTGTGTCAATAATCCATATACATAAATCATGTTGTCATCAATCATATGTCACAAGTCCATAAATGAAATACTCAATCAAAATACAATCCACTCCCTGACTCAATCTGAAGTCCAAGGAAGTCCATTGATGCCATTAGCATCCATAACCTGTCATGTGTCCTACACACTCAGGAAAACTCGTCAATAACATCTACTAATATATATACATCAAATAATAATAAGTCACAACACATCATCATCATCATCATGTATAATCCATAATTGAAACGAAATCACAATGTACCATAACAGAATCACTTGCACACAAGTGTCCTCAAAGAATAAGTCAATAAAAGTGTGTTCGGTAGAGCAGGATGTTAGATGGTTACCATCATATCAGAATTGCAGAAGGTGACATATGGAAAATTTATTTCAAGACCAAGCAAGGATTGTTCGAATGGTTAGTTATGCCATTTGGGTTATGCAATGCACCAACAATGTTTATGAGGGTAATGAATGATGTATTCAAGCCCTACATAGATTATTTTGTTATCGTCTATTTAGATGATATATTGATCTTTGGTCAAAGATGGGAAGATCATATAAAACATGTCAAGACAGTCTTTGAACTCTTGAAGAAAGAGAGATTGTATATCAAAATGTCTAAATGTGAATTTGGAAAAACTTCTCTGGTATATTTGGGATACATTGTAGGGAATGATCAGCTAAAGATAGATCCCACAAAAATAGAAGTCATTGTGAAATGACCCAAGACAACTACTACCACAGAAGTCATGAGTTTCTTAGGAGTAATATAGTACTGGAGAAAATTCATTGCTAATTTATCATACATAGAAGCTCCTCTAAATGCATTCACAAGTGTTAAACAAGTTTTTCAATGGGGAGGTAAGCAACATAAATCCTTCAAGACATTGAAGGAAAAGATAAGCGTCACACCAGTTTTGACACTGCTATATCTACAACAACCATTTAAGATTCAAACTGATGAAAGCATATATTCCATGGGACTAGTCTTGATGCAATGAGGAAAACCTATATGTTATCATTCTGAGAATTTTACTCAAGCTGTGATTAACTATCCAACATATGATAAGGAATTGTATGCATTGGTACAGAGTGTAAATAAATGGAAGAATTAATTAATGGGAAATGAGACCATAATTCATATAGATCATTATCCATTACATTATTTGTAGTCACGAACCAATCTACAACAATCACGACACATCAGGTGGATGGGTTTTCTATAGTAGTTTCATTTGGTAGTCAAGTATAAGAAAGGTATTCATAACAAGGTTGCAGATATGTTGTCAAGACCATTGATTACTACATCCACAATACTTAGGTATAATCCTTTGGCTCATGAAATCTATGCAGAACAATATGCTAAGGATAATTATTTTAAAGAGGTATATGATGCATTAACTTTTGTAAATCAGCAGTCAAATTATTATATGCATGACAATTTGTTATTTCATCTTGGAAATCTTTGTATACCCATAGGTGAAAGAGTAAATATAATAAGAGAAGCTCATACATCTCTCATTTTTTGTCATTTTGGGGTTGGTAAGATAGTAGCACATTTACAGAGGTATTTCTATTGGACTTGAATGAATGAAACAGTTTCCAAGTATATCAAAGGGTGTGTTATGTGTGCCACAAGTAAGCCTAGCAACAAAAAATGGGGTTATATACACCACTTCCAATACCTTCTCAGCCATGGAAAAGTATATTCATGAATTTTGTAGGAGGTCTTTTGATGTCCAAGAAAGTTCATGATTATCTATATGTTGTCGTGGATAGGTTCAAAAAGATGTGTATTTTGATGCCATGCAAGAAACAAGTCATAGCTAAACAAATAGAGCATATGTTCTTTGCTAATGTATGGGTTCATTTTGGATTTCCTACATCTATTATATCAGATCAAGACTCTTTCTTTTTGAGAAATTTTTGGTCTCATTTATGGGAGCTAATGGACACTAACTTGAAGAAGAGAATGACTTTTCATCCGTAGATAGATGGACAGACAAAGGTGGTAAACAAAACAATGGTACATCTACTTCAAGGATATTGCAACAAGCATCCTAAGTTATGGAATGAACAATTTCCTTATGTACAACATGCTTACAATCATGTCATGCATTCTTCTACTCATAAAACTCCTTTTGAAGTATGTTTGGGGTACTTTTCTAAATCACCTATGGAATTTGATTTTGGAGAAGCAGGTAAAGAAGATGGATAGGATGATACAAATAAATCTCGTAGGTTCATTCAAAAGATTCAACAGGTACATCAATCAATACATGAAAAATTGGAGAAACTCCAAGTCAAATATAAGGCAAGGCATGATAAACATCAGGTTGATCATCGATTTTAAGTTGCTTATCAAGTACGGTTACATATCAACAAAGATAGAATGAAAGGTGAAGGTAAAAATATAAGGCCTATACGATATGGTCCATTAAAGATCTTGGAAAATATTGGTACTAATGCTTTTCGTTTAGATCTACCAGCCTACATGCAAATGTATTCAGTGGTAAATGTTGAGAATTTGAAGCTTTATGAGCCTCCAATGATTATGGATGAAGATGAAAGTATCCAAGTTCTAGCAATTGATGATTTTGCTCCAGAATATTTGGACAAGCTACAAGAAGATGTTATTCTCGACAGAATAATTAGGACTTCACAACAAGGAGATGTGGAATATCTTCGAGTTGGTCGTAAAGGAGTAAAACCACGTAAAGAGAAGTGGAGAGAGATTAAGAGGGTGAGGGAACTCTACCCTCACCTAGTTGTTGAGTAATTAAAATTTTTGGTGGTCCAAAAGGATTCCAATGGGGAGGAATGATCCGGGAGGACTCAAGAATTCTCATAGAGGTCTAGGAGGATCCAGAACATCCACAGATGTCCAAAATGGTTCAGAAAGGCTCAAAATTATACCATCCCAAATTCTCTTGAAAATGACATCAATTTGCATAGCTCGTCGTTAGCTTTCCAACGGTGCAAACGAAAAGTCAAATGGATTTCGTATGCAAAATTTACGAGTAGTCAAATATCACGTCAATTTGGTCAAAAATTAAAAATCAAAGGGAGAAAAGGTGACACACATCGCCACTGCAATGGTGACACGTGGCACATGATCGTACAGGCCAGGAAGGTGACTAGGAAGATTGTACAAACCAAGTGGTCTAATCACAGGTTGACAAGTGGTAAATATAATCTAATGAGAGGTTGCCATGTGGCAACCTCCCATTGGCATTTATGGTCAGGGTTATGTAAAATTATGGAGTCGACATGGGTCAAACCCGGGACCTCCATAAAACTTAACAAATCCTCCACTACCAATGTGCCAAAAAAATATTACTTAACCATACATGTTGGCGATTATATTTAAGCTTGTATAAAGGTTTAATTGGTGGAAAAAAGGGTCGAGGGCCTAAGCCATCGACCCATAGCTTGTGGTCATGTCATAGATACCATGTGACTGCAACCATCCATGTAATCCGCACGAGAATTGTTAAAAGTTATGCTATATATATTTCTTCAAGAACTATGCCATAACCACCACATATATGTTATAACAAAATACTATGTATAGTATGGTCGACGGGGTTCGACCCCACGACCTACTATACGATAACCAAACAACTTAACTAATTTCACTAAGGATGTGGGTTGGTTAAGAAAACCACCTAACTATTATTTAATGTTAACCATGGATTTCAGAGGGTGGTTAAGGGAGTTCACACCCTATTTAATGGTGCACGGATTGAGAATTGTACAAACTCATCATAATTGTAGAGTTATGTCTCAAAGTGCATTCCCAAGGGTACAAGGACTTTGAGTCTACATCGTAAAGCATGCCAAGAGGTCCCTTGATGGAAATTTAAGAACATTATACTCATTTTTCATGATTTTTTGCAAGGAATCCAATGGTGCATTATTATTTTTCATTTGATCAACATGTAAAAAGGTCATTGTAAAACACAAACATTTGAGCATTAATAAAGAGGTCTCTATTGGAAGCAGACCCAGAGACGTAACCCAAATTGAATGAACTCCATTATCAAACTTGAGTATGTGATTTCGTTATTGTTGTTCATTTTGTGTTCAATTATTTGTAAGTATTTTATCATTAAAGTGTATTTGGCTAGATAAGTATTTCTCATGTAAATTGCAAACAAGCAAGCAATCATTTTATTTTGAAGATCAAGTAGATGTTTATATGTATTTAAAATAATCAACATCTATGGATTTTTTGGATCACTTAATTACCTCAAGTAATTATCTCTTACACTCAAACTAAGTCTTAATTTGAAGAAACCATCTCCTACTTTCAAGGAACCAAGAAAGGAGTGGAGGGAAGGCTCCTCACTATCACAGAGCTTACACAAAATATAGTTCTTGAAGAGAAAAGAAAAGTTTTCATAAAGAAAAATTAGTCCATATATTGTATAAACCATGTAGGTATAGAAGAAGGATTACGGTGTGAAAATAGGGACCAAGAATGAGTAGGGAGATGACTTTTTTGTGTTGTTCAAAAATAAAAAAATATATTGTTTAAGAAGAAACATATTGTTGGAGATGAAATCTAAATGTAGATAGTTATTTGAACTCTTTATACACATATTGAAGAGAACATAGAGGAAAAGTATTCCCGAGAGAGTGGAGAGAGAAGAAGGGAGTGAGTGCCAAATCTAGTCTAACTAAAATATTGATTAAAGAACTCAACAATGGATTTCTTGGTTGATTCTAAAAACCTTTAGTAAAGGGACGAGTGAATTGGGAGTCTTAAACTTGTCTCTTGTCTTTTTTCCATGGTGGTCTCATATTCTATAAAAGGAGTGGCATCCACAGAGGATTTTCCTATAGTTGGGAGGAAAATCTTTAACACCTAGTCAATTACATTGAAACTCAATCTATGAAAAAGACAATTTCCTTATCTTATTATCCTTAGTTATGAAGTCATTTTTTATTTATTTTGAATAACATTATTTCATTATTTATTATGATAAATTTCTATGAAAGTCCTATAGGTGTTAATGAGTGGATGGTTGATGTTTGTAATCAATTAGTTTGCAAAATATGTGTGAAAATGCATCGGTAAATTCATACATGCTAGTTGTTTGAAAAAGGTACTATATATAGTAATGGTTCCTTTGACCATTTAAAAATGATGCTTGGGATTTATAGTCCCCAAGTAACTCTTTATTGTTTTGTTAAGCAATTTTCTTTTAAAAATGTTGGAAATTTGTAACCTTTTTCATGTATGTGTACATCAATTTCCTAGCATGTTTTTAAGTGTTTATTATTATGTTTTTGGCATGAACTCCATTACATAATAGCATATTTTTAAGTGTTTATTATTATGTTTTTGGAATGAAATCCATTACATAATTTTAAAGGTTTATTTATGTATTATACTTTCCTTGAATAATCCTCATACAATGGTTTATGGTTTTCCTTGGAATACATCCTATACCTTTCACAAGCCAAAATTTTGAGTTTTTTTTGTGCATTTTGGGAGATGCAAGTAAATTTTGTTAAGGATAGTAGTGATAAACTCATTATTTTTCCATGGGAAACCTATTACACTCCCTTATTCCTCCCTTATTCATTGTATTTTTCATTGTGGGACTTATAAGCATGTCATGTAGTGGACTTGTTGACCTCTTTTGATGAATTTGAGGGTATTAAGGGTGGGATTGATGGCCTAAGGAGGTTATAACTATAAGGAATGATGAGTAACATTTAATAATGATGGTAATGATGTGTAATGATTTATTTTAATGTGTTTAAACTCTCTTTAGGGGGTTATAACTATAATGAATGATGAATAACATTTAATAATGATGGTAATGCCGTGTAATGATTTATTTTAATGTGTTTAAACTCTTTTTATTACTTGCATTATCTTGTTTGAAGAAAGGTGTAAGTCATTCCCCATACCCTGACAACTTGTGTTTTTTTGTGAAAGAGGGTTTTTGTATCTATTGTGAATGACATTAGAGAATGATGCAACATTTTTAACTCTATAATTTGGCAATTCCCTGACAACTTATATTTGTTGTAAACGAGGGTTTTTGTATCTATTGTAAATGACCTTAGAGAATGATGCAACATTTTAACTCTATAATTTGACAATTTATATCATGGTTTGGTCTCAATACTATTGATTCTTAACCTATAAATTTTTGAGAAATTTTATGTAACTATGCACTAGGGAATGATGAGACAAAAAGCTTGTAGAGTAGTGAATCAATTTATTAGGTTTATAATGACATTGGATATCATAAATTCAAATTCATAATAATGAATAAGGTGTTAAATGAATGAAATTGAGTATATTAAACCATAAAATCTAGGACTACCCTCCTTTTAAAGGGATTAAACCCTCAATCCAAGAGATTCCATGAGATGTTTTAGTTGAGTTTGTTTCATGAATAGGATAATTATTTGTGATCATTATGAAGGTTTATAAATGTTGATGTAGGTATTGAAAGTTGGTCATGCATTGTTGTTACCATCAATACTTAATGGTGTCCACCCTTTGGAGGTTATAAGATGTTTATATGTTACACATTATTGATTATTGGGTCATGTGGCTTGTTGGGTGATTGGTTGTTCACCTAGAAGAATAAAATCCTTATTGGTTGATGATCTTTAACCTTATTAAATGTATATGGTTTTTAATGTATGGGTTTAAAGGTATTAAACTTGTTCCTTAGTATTGACATCCTTAAAAATGAAGATACCTTTAAACCATAGTGTTGTAGATGACTTATGAGATGAACTGGTCTTATGGTTGCTATGAAGGAGGTTAATTGATGTTAAAATGGTCATATTTGTTCATATAATGGTATTTCTAACAAGAAATATCTGTAACCACCCTTGGGGGCCATGTATGTATTTGAATGAGTATTTCTCTTATGCTTATAATTCTATAGAGTGAAGTTATTATTCATGAAGAGGACTATATATTTCTATTTATATGAATGCATGGATTTGTTTAACAATGGAATGAGAAATTATACCTTTTATGTTTGGGAAATGCCATTGTTACCTATTTATCTTCATTTTGAAGGTTAACTTATGTTGTCTACTTTGAATGATAGTTACGAGTGGACTGTACACCACTCTTGAAAATGATCCAATATGAAATGATCATGTAGAAAGTGTGAAAGTGTGTTATGTGTGACATGGTATAAGACATCTACTCTCTTATGAGAAAAACATAATTTAACTATGCCTTTGAAAATTGTCATGCAAATTATTGTGAACTTTTATATAACATATTGATCTTAAGTCTGAGTTGAAGTTAGTATGAATTGTTGCAAACACATTAAAAGGTTGATGTATACAAGCTAGTAAATCCATTGAATGTAAAAGATTAATTTATGGTGTTTTTCTTNTGCATTGTTGTTACCATCAATACTTAATGGTGTCCACCCTTTGGAGGTTATAAGATGTTTATATGTTACACATTATTGATTATTGGGTCATGTGGCTTGTTGGGTGATTGGTTGTTCACCTAGAAGAATAAAATCCTTATTGGTTGATGATCTTTAACCTTATTAAATGTATATGGTTTTTAATGTATGGGTTTAAAGGTATTAAACTTGTTCCTTAGTATTGACATCCTTAAAAATGAAGATACCTTTAAACCATAGTGTTGTAGATGACTTATGAGATGAACTGGTCTTATGGTTGCTATGAAGGAGGTTAATTGATGTTAAAATGGTCATATTTGTTCATATAATGGTATTTCTAACAAGAAATATCTGTAACCACCCTTGGGGGCCATGTATGTATTTGAATGAGTATTTCTCTTATGCTTATAATTCTATAGAGTGAAGTTATTATTCATGAAGAGGACTATATATTTCTATTTATATGAATGCATGGATTTGTTTAACAATGGAATGAGAAATTATACCTTTTATGTTTGGGAAATGCCATTGTTACCTATTTATCTTCATTTTGAAGGTTAACTTATGTTGTCTACTTTGAATGATAGTTACGAGTGGACTGTACACCACTCTTGAAAATGATCCAATATGAAATGATCATGTAGAAAGTGTGAAAGTGTGTTATGTGTGACATGGTATAAGACATCTACTCTCTTATGAGAAAAACATAATTTAACTATGCCTTTGAAAATTGTCATGCAAATTATTGTGAACTTTTATATAACATATTGATCTTAAGTCTGAGTTGAAGTTAGTATGAATTGTTGCAAACACATTAAAAGGTTGATGTATACAAGCTAGTAAATCCATTGAATGTAAAAGATTAATTTATGGTGTTTTTCTTAATTGATCCTTTGCTTGAGATATGAGATCGATATATGAATTTTCTTGTCTTGATGATGTTCAATTATTTCATAAATACATGAAAAATGACCATGGCTGATGGCTTTAATGAAATATATAAGAGTATTTCCACTTTGAGTGACTTTATGACAATAGACTTTGGACTTGGTAAGTTGGTAAATAATTGAATTAGAAAAAAATTGATGTACATGGTTGCTTATGAAGTTGCTTCTAAACTATTTCATTGTCTAGAAGAAGGGATTTTGTAAAAGGTATTTTATTGTAGATTTTTTTTAAATTGTTGCCACTCTTGAATTAACTTTGAACCAAAAAGCCTTGTTTTGGTGAGTAAGTATATGGAGTACATTACATGAGAAGCTTGTTAGTTTTTCCAACCTAATGATTTTCTTCATGAAATTTAATTCACCATGATGGGAGGCCAACAAGCCTTTGAACTCACTAATTGACCTTTATTATGTAAACTAGGGAAAAAAAATATTTTCTTAACTTGAGAAAAGTGTCAAAAATTCCTATTTTTTTTTTGCATTCACTCTAAAATACAAATCCCTAATTTGGATTTTTTGTCTACCTTTCGAACCTAGTGAATGAGTAAACAAGTCCTTGAAGATGGAAATTTTCCTCCAAGAGGTAAATCACTCACCTCATGTGCTTATTTGTTCTATGAAGCTAGTGATTAGAAAATAAGGGTTTGGACTTTCCTATTAGCAATTTTTGTTGTTATTGTTCACTTTTTCCATATGAAACATCAACTAAAACTAGAAAGGTAGAATCCACCCTTCCTTATCATTTTATTTATTTTTTTCACTCTAGAGAGTCTCCTTCCTTATCATTTTCTTCTATGACATTTTCCCTTCATTATGTCTACATCCATGGCTGGTCATTTCTTCTTTAACCAATAAGAAATTCCAACATTCATATAGAACCATATCACAATGATCCTAACACCCTACTTAATGTATTGTCACCCTCAAATTTTGATACAACCCTCTTTTGTGTTTTTCACATCCATGAGTAGTGATTAATGCATTTTTGTTGCAACAAACTTTCCATCCATCAATATAGATCGAATGGGAACCTAGAAATCATTCTCTCTCCAAAAGCAAGGATGCAATGCCTCTTGTTTTCAAATAGAGCCATAGTGGTTAAAAAAATGTATTTTCATCTCGAATAGCTGTAAAATTTTGAAGTAAATCAATCTAAACCAATAATGGGTTAATGGGTGTTGGGAACCTATTTTCTTAATAATGTGTCTTTGTTGTTGCAAGATTAAATGTGGGTTCTTTCTTCTTTAATTTTATAAGTTATATTTTACTTATTTCATTTATATGTCATAAGAAAAATTCATTATTGATAGTTTTGTGCTTGAGTTTGAGCTAGATGTAAAATAGTGAAAGAATTTATGTTTATCTTTGATGTGTAGTAAATTTGAGGTTGCCAACTTGATGAAGATGCCATAATGATTATTCCCCTTGATTTTGTTGGGATGTGAATACTATCATTCTATGAATGTTTTTTTAAATCCTTTGAAAATGGGTTTGAAATCCAATGTTTAAATATTAGCGTATGTGAAGAGATGCTTGTTCCATTCAAAAGCCATTAACCCGAGGCCTTCTTAAAACCATATTGCTATGGTTAGATTCACTTGAAAGAAAGAGAAGTCTTGATTACAAGTATTAATAACTTTCATCCCTTGATATTTAAAGACCTTCATCTTGGTTTCCAACGTTCAATGGCTTGAGTTAAGGATTATTTTATTGAATGAAAGGAGATTTTAATCATTTTTAATATGTTGAGGATGTTTGCATATTTTTTTGACATGGTTTCTTAATTTAAATCATTCAATAAGAAGATACCTATTTGATATGGACTAATAAAAACCCAATGCAAATTTCTTTTTGATTGTAAATTTAAGTAAGCATAACTATATATATTGCTTGCCAATAATTTAGAGTAAAAAGAAACAATACATGATCTAAACACTCACAATTTTCTTCATATAAGTGTAAGTTTTAAACCTGTGAAGTAAAAACAATGCATATAGATTCTTAAGAAAAAATAAATTAGTGAATGGCTCATACACATAGTACACAGAGATTTATGTTGGAAACCCTTAATCGGGAGAAAACCAACCTTCCTTGGTGTCACACCTCTCAACTCTTCATTGTATTAATTTCTACCATTCCAAATAAAATATATACAATATTTTATGTATTCCACGGTGTCCAAAATCCTAATATATTAACCCAAATTAGATTACAACTATGATCCCTTAATTTGGGATTAAATTAGAAAACCACTAAAAATAACGAAAACCACTAAAAACAAAATTTGGGGTGCTTCCCCAAACCTTGTCAACTTAGAACGTTTTCTTTCGCTGAGCAGGGAAACCAAAGCCTGACACATGTGTACACCACTATTAATAGAGGAGATCATCAAAATCCAATGCCCCCCTCAAAATTTATTTTCTTACATAATAAATATTTTATAATATTTTCCTATTAATACTAATTGATCAATGACATGATTTAACACTTACAATCTTATCCAAATTTTTGAGAGGCTTGAATGAAAGAGAATCGAAAGACTTCTCTTTATAATAAAACCATTACTTAAGCCATCACTATTAGAAGTTTATTATAAATAAATTCCCATTAATGCTTGATTTTTTTCCCATTGAGAATGAATAACATGCAATGCAGCGTTCACAGGCTCATCAATTTGCGACTTACCTAAGAGTAACCTCCTAAAAGTGACACTTAGGTTTTCTTTGTTAATTATTTTTAGAATCGTATGCCTTTTATCCGAACTCACCTTTCCATAGTATTTAACATTCTTGAATGTAATCCTTGACAAGGTCATAAGGTAAACATGGAGCATATATGGAAACAAGTCATAAATCTCTCAAACGGTGGATGTGAATATTTTGAAATACTTTAAGTCCTAGAAACGGTGAAGTTAACATCCCAGTAAATAAAAGGACAATAGGCATAGCATTGCACTTCATTTAATTATGAGATTAACTAACCAAAAAAATGTTTCCACTTCAATTTCTCACTCAACTTGTATATTTTAAATCATTTATACCAAAACTTATATTACAACTTTTTAATATTAAAAATGGTGTGAAAAACTTATATTGTTCATTGTAGTGAGGAATCCTATTATCTTATAGCTAGCGAAAAATTCATAATAAATATATAATGCGTTTCTTTTTTCATTTTGCATAATTATGGTGAGAGGGAAGAAAGGTCAATAATTTACAAACTAGAAGGCCAATAGTCGGGAAATTAAAAGGTGAAGATTTCTTAGAAAATATTATAAGTAGAACTATTATAGTCTTGCAAAAGGTTCACTTCTTGACATTGTATTCTATCTTCATTTGTTAACAAGAGGCCATTTTTAGCCAAATTTTTATACTCTTATGGATCTAGGCTTTGTTCTAGTCAATTTGTTATATTCTTATGGATCTAGGATTTGTTATATCCCTATTCCTTCCTATCCCATCTCTCTTCATGCTTGTCGGTTGTAACTTTATATCATGGAGACTATTATCTTTCTTATTTGTTTAGTATTCACATTTTTCTTTTTAACATTTAATTTGAAATTGGGATTCTTTTAGTATTTTGTAGAATATTCTTGGTTTCTTAAGGTCTCAAATAATTCATGTGCATTTATTAATAGACTATTCCATCTATGTTGTGTGAATAACTTGTTTCATATCAGGTTGTTCATTCTATAATAGAGAAATGTTTCTAGCAATCAAGTATTCTTTTACTTAGTAAGGAAGATGAGAGGTTTGGCATAGTTTCATTTTTGCTAGTAGTGGTGGGCATTTCACATTGTTATTGGTTGTATTACTAACCTTAGTTACTTATCCTCTCCAGGATTAACTATATTCATTTCATATGGTAGCTACATTTCATTTTCATACCCCATATTATTGCATCCAATCATTAATCAAAGGGTTCTCCATCATAATGGAAGAATATCTAGTTGGGCCCTTTCATTGAGTGAACCTATGAAGTTGAAAAACGACATTTTCTTGTTTCGAATTTTTGCCACTTGAAGTGAGGAGGATGGCAAGCCTCCTTGTGTAGAGCTAAGCTATATCATTTTTGCATGTCTTGCACATGAATCTACCCTAGATCCATACATGGGAGGAAAACACTATGTTGGGCTTGTAAGGACCTTGCATGACCTCCCAAGAAAGGAAGTCAATTTATTACCAAAGTTTAGTGGTTAAGGAAACATAAACACTTTTGGATATATTAGAAATTATGAAATCTAAATTAAATTTGTTTAACATTTCACATGAATATTTTTTTCTATTAGTTGTTTCCATTCACCTTTGAAGGAAAATTCTCTGATTGGTACACCATCCTACCCATTTTCACAATTCAAAATTGGACTCAAAGTTTCAAAAATTGTAATGGTGACTCTATCATGTCACTAAAATGTTGCAAGAATTTTGTGCAATGTGTATGGAGGATGAAGAGTCCATTCAACATTTTAACGTGAGGTTTCAACAAATGTACTATTGGTTTCAAGAAAAAAATAATCCTCTGACTCCAATAGTTTGTGAGTTGTATATGAAGGGTCTTCTAAAAACTATCATTATTTTGATTTTGAATAAGGGAATTAATGGCATGCATAAAACCTAAGAAGAAATGCAAATGCTTGAAAATGATTTGAAGAAGTATCCTTTGACTTTGTCATTAACTTTTAAATATGATGACACTTAACAAGATGAAAGCAATTCCTTGGAATCATAGATAACTTAAATTGAAAACAAATTTAAGGATATTGGTTACAAATGATGTGATATTACAAAAAAAATAATGAAAAAAAAGATTCTACATAAGAAAACATTGTTGTCTTGTAAACAATGACCACAAACTTGTTTAAGGGTAGAGAAAAATCATTGCAAAATGGATTGATGAATTTCATGATAACACGTATTTAACAAGCATATATATGTATGGTTAATGTATTGCATCAAGCATGTGCTGTCCAAGTTGTATTTCTTCAATTCAAGAAACATAATGTAACATGTATTTCCATAAGTCATTGAATGAAAAAAGATGTTTTTCTTATGATTAAAAATTCTCTTTTTTTAGATTTAGACTTAGGTCCAAAGCCACACAATCAATTTTTAGTTGATAATGGGGTTTAATATGTTGATGTGATGGTTTTTCCCAATGATAATATTAAAGGGTTGAAGCAATAAATAATCCAATCTTTCTTGATTATCAATGATACTCATTTTAACATCCTTTGGAATTAATAGTTTGATAGTTAAGAATGATGAATTTGTAATGGAAGTAAGTCGTAAAACAAAGAATGGAATTTCAACCTTTGTTTGTTGAGAAAGAATGGTGTTTTTGGTTTGCCTATTATTCATAGGAAATTGAAGCAATGTGATGCATGTATCCTTGGAAAACACAAAAAAACAACCATTTCATTATTCTACTTCCAGAGCATGTAGAAAACTTGAACTAATTCATTATTATTTTTGTTGATCTATGTTTTTTCCTTCTGCAAATGGAAATAGATATATCATGAATTTTATTGATGATTACACCAGGATATGTTGGGTGTACTTGATGAAAGATAAATCACAAGCTTTTGAAACTTTTAAACAATTTCATGTACGGATTCAAAATGAAGCTCAATCTCATACTGTATATCTCCACACTGACAATGGAAGAGAATATACATCTAATGAATTTGAAATCTACCTTCGTCAACATGGGATCAAACATCAAACCACAGTTTGATTCAATCCCCAATTGAATGGTGTGGTTGAATGAATTAATAGGACACTCCTAAATATGGTTCGTTCCAAGATGTTTTTCAAGAATTTTAAATTGGTGTTTTTGGTTGATGTAATTTTATGTGCATTTTATGTGAAAAATTGGTGTCCATCTCATGCTCTTAAAAAAAAGACTCCATATGAAATGTGGTATGGCCGCATTCCTTCGATGAGGCATCTCGGGGTATTTGGTTCCACTTTATATGACTTGATTCCTAAGGAGTAAAGAATCAAGCTTGATGCAAGGAGTCAGAAGTGCATATTCTTGGGATAATAAAATACCACCAAGGGATATCTCCTTTATGATGAGACAAACAAGAAATTTATCCTCTCTAGAGATGTAATATTTCTTGAGATGTAATATTTCTTGAATCCTCCAAGAATGACAAATTTTTTGAGAGGCAACTTTCTCATCTGGACAGTTTCACTCATGTAAAGACATATCATGAATTTGATGATGAGATTCCACATCTTGAAGGGAGGATCCCTATCTTGGGTCAATATCTGGAATCTCCTTTTGAAGCACCATATTCCCCACATGAAGAAGTTCCCACCACTTCATCATAACTTGAAGTTCATTTGGATGATGTGATTGAGAAGATTGAAAATTTGGGGCTTGATGATAAATCAGTTCCATCTCAATTAGTTGAGAAACCTAGACCATCTCATAAAGGTTCTCCAAAATGGCTCACAAAAACACTTGAAAGTGTTCATCTTGATGAGGTTGGAAGGACAAGAACCAGAATGTCCTCAAGAAAAGATGGAGGTAATATAGATAATTCAAACTCGGGTGATGCAGATGACATGGATTTTTCATATGATTGTGAGTTGAATTTATCTACTAACCTTGAACCGACTTCCTTTGAAGAAGCCACTTCTCATGATGAATGGAATGTTGGTTGTGGAGCCTGATTATCTTCCTGATTCAGAGGTCTTTGTTTTTCAGTCGTGTTTATACCCCATGGAGACTTTACACCCTGAAATAATGTACACTCCTCTACATGGGGGAGTGCAGGGGGGCTTGCCCCTCCTATGGGATCCAAGGGAAAGCGGGCCCCCGGTAGGGGTTCGAGGGCGAACCCCTGAAGGAAAAATTTCCTTGTAAATATATATTGTAATTTCATAGTAAATCTGGACCGTTCATTATAAGGTCGCAGATATGATGGTAGAAGTTATGTTAGGGTTTTTTTTCCTGGAAGGAAACCCTCTTTTATGCGGGAAATGTATTGCAGCTATGTATCATTGCAGATATTGTATTCTGAGTGAGGAGACCGTGAGAGAAAGAAGAGGAAGTTACAACGGGTGTGTTGTAGGTTGTATCCCTTCATTTGTTGGGTAATAATAAAGGAAATACTTGGAAATTTATCTAGTGGACGTAGCACACATTGGGTGGACCACATATATCTGTGTCTCTATTGTATTGTGTATCTTCTTTGTTTTATTTCTGCATTTATTTTATTTTATTTCTCCACGATCCCTTTTTTTCTAACAACTGGTATCAGAGAAAATGTAACTCGCATGAAAAGAGGGTTCCTGGTTTGAGTGGGAGCAATGGAGGAAGATGGAAAGTTTAGGGTCGAGAAATTTAACGGCCAAAACTACCAGTTATGGAAGATGAAGACAGAATATTATTTATATCAGAAGGATATATTCCTACCATTGGGTGGAATAGAAAAGAAGCCGACGGACATGAAGGATGAAGAATGGGAGGTTCTTGACAGAAAGGCACTAGGAACGATACGACCAAGCCTGGAAGCGTCGATGGATTTCAATATTTCAAAAGAAAAAACAACAAAGGAGCTGATGGATGCATTGGATAAACTATATGAAAAAACCTTGGCATCCAATAAGGTATTTCTAATGAAGAGATTATTTAATATGAAGAATTCATAAGGTGGGTCTGTTGCAGATTATTTAAATGAATTTAATACGGTTACTAATTAACTAAGTTCTGTAAAAGTGGACTTTGATGATGAGGTTAGGGCTCTTCTAATCTTCTGCTCATTTCCAGAAAGTTGGAATGGCTTGGTCATGGTTGTAAGTAACTTTGTCTCTGATTCAAACGCTCTAAAATTTGATGATGTTGCTGGTGTTATCCTTAGCGAGGAAATGTGATGGAAAAGCACAGGTGAGACATCAGGTAATGCATTAAACATGGAGAACATGGGAAGACAAAAGGATAGAGGAAAGGGCTTAGAGAACTGCGAGAATTCTAGGAAGGGCAGATCCAAATCCAGACTTGGAAAGATAGAGTGTTGGAATTGTGAAAATAAAGGGCATTTGAAGAAAGACTACAGAGCTCCAAAGAAACAAAGAGATGGACAACAGGAGAAAAATCAAGAAGCAAATGTAACAGGTGATGTGTTACAAGATGCTTTGATTCTTTCTGTAGATAATATTTATGAGTCTTGGGTAGTAGATTCAAGGGTTTCATTTCATGCCACACCCCATAGGAAACATTTTCTAGATTATGTTCAAGGTGATTTTGGATAGGTTCATTTGGGTGATGATGCACCATGCAACATTGTTGGAATGGGAAAGGTAAAAATAAATCAAAGGAATGGAAACCAATGGTTTTTGAAAGAGGTAAGACATCTTCCAGATCTAAGAATTTTTATTATTTCAACAGGGAAGTTAGAAAGTGAAGGTTGTATATCCATATTTACAAATAAGGTGTGGAAGGTCACCAAAGGATCATTAGTGATAGCAAAATGAGAGAAGGTAGGTACATTGCATTTATGTATTGGTAATACTGACTCTTCTATCTCTTTAGCTTCTATAGAAGTCGATACAACACTGTGGAATCATAGGCTTGGACACATGAGTGAGAAAGGGATGCAGATACTTCACAAAAGAAATGTGTTGCCAGATCTTAAACAAATTGATTTGGATTTCTGTGACCATTGTGTTTATGGAAAACAGAATAGAGTCAGATTTCTCAGAGTAAAAAAAAAGATAGTGAAAGGTTAGAGCTTGTGCATACATATGTATGGGGACCAACTCAGGTATCATCTCTTGGTGGCTCTCGTTATTATGTTACTTTTATTGATAATGCAACTAGAAAAACTTGGGTTTAATGTATTGGAAAAAAATCTGATGTTTTTGATACTTTTAAGAGATGGAAATCTTTGGTTGATAATGAGACAGGAAAAAGGTTGAAGTGTCTCAGATCAGACAATGGAGGTGAATATTGCAGCAAGGATTTTGATGATTACTATTCATACCTTGGGATTCGTAGAGAGAAGATAGTTCCAGGAACACCACAAGAAAATGGTGTGTCAGAAAGGATGAATAGGACAATCATGGAGAGTGCAAGGAGTATGGTATTGCATGTTGGTTTTCCCTTATAGATCTGGGAAAATGTTGTAGATATTGATGTTTACTTAGTAAACAGAGGACCTTCAAGCTCTTTGGATGGTATAATTCTATAGGAGGCATGGGCAAGTAAAAAGGTAAACTATTCTTTTTTGAATACTTTCAGTTGTGAAGAATTTGTCCATATTGTTAAAGAAAATAGAGCAAAGCCTGAGGCAAAATCCAAGAAGTGTACCTTTATTGGATACATTGTTAATGATTTTGGTTATCACTTATGGGATTATGAAAATCAAAAAATCATTAGGAGTAGAGATGTCATATTCAATGATAAGGTCATTTACAAAGATCAGTTGCAGGGAAAGATATAAGAAAAAGAAAAACTAGAATACACAATGCTTGATGAGATCACTGAAAAAGAAATTCCAAAGGTACCAGAAAATAAAAATGTACAACAATAATAGGAGAAACAGGTACCTCAAACTCCTGCAAGTGTTGTTAGAAGATCTACTAGGTTAAGTAGACCCCCTTAATGATACTCTCCTTCATTGTATTGTTTATTGTTGACTGATTCTGGTGAACCAGAATGTTATAAAGAGGCAATGCAGGTAGACACTAAAAAGAAGTGGGAGAAAGGAATGAAAGAGGAAATGGATTCGTTGGTAAATAGCCAAACTTGGGATTTGGTTCAGTTTCCTGTAGGAAAAATGGCATTACAAAATAAATGGGTTTACAAGTTGAAGGAAGAATATGGAGGCAAAAAGAGGTACCGGGCTAGACTTGTTGTAAATGGGTTTGCACAAAAGAAAGGTATATATTTTGATGAAATGTTTTATCCTGTTGTTAAAATGACTTCAATCAGGACTATTTTATGTAGTAGAAGATTTACATATTAAACAATTAGATGTAAAAACATATTTTATCCATGGGGATTTGGAGGAAGAGATTTATATGCAGCAGCCACAGGGGTGTGAGGTCAAAGGGAAGAAAAATTTGGTATGCAGGTTGAATAAGAGATTGTATGGCCTAAAGAAAACTCCAAGGCAGTGGTATTTGAATTTTGACAGGTTTATGATAGAACAAGGTTATAGTAGATGTCATTCTGATCACTGTGTTTATTTTAAACAGATAGAAAATGGAAGCTATATTATCTTTCTATTGTATGCAGATGACATGATTGTTGTAGGGTATAATATGAAGGAAATAAATGTTCTCAAGAATAAATTAGCTAATTTATTTGCGATGAAAGATTTGGGTGTCGCAAACAAAATCCTGGGTATGAGAATAACAAGAGACAAGAAAAATCACAAATTGACATTGTCTCAGGGTGAGTACATAGAGAAGGTGTTGGAGATGTTTAGAATGTAGAATGCAAAACTAGTTTGTACAAATTTGGCCATTCATTTCAAATTAACTAAGGAAATGTGTCCCAAGACACAGGAGGAGATAAAATACAAGTCCAAGGTCCCCTATTCATCAACAATTGGAAGCTTGATGTATGCAACTGTTTGCACAAGACCAGATATCGCACATGCAGTGGGAGTTGTGAGCATGTATATGAACAATGTAGGTAAAGAAAATTGGGAGGCAGTAAAGTGGATTCTCAGGTATTTGAGAGGTACTTCTACTAATTGTTGGCAGCCAATTAACATTTTTCCATTGTCTTGTAAGCTGCCTACACCAATGTTTTGCAAACATCGATTTTTCGTCGCAATTTTCAAAATGAACGACACTTTCATTCCTTGCGCCTTTTTACACACTTATTTCCATTTTGTTTTCACGACTGTAAGCGTGGAAACATTGGGTCTTTCGAAGTCACATTGAAATCACTATCTGAACTGTCATTATCTCTTTTGTCGATGTGCCTATTGCGCTTACCTTTTTATTTGTCATTATACAACTGTCAAGATCC
>SNQJ01S0010315.1:276644-303707 GCA_010110895.2 Picea sitchensis
AACGGAATAGAGTCTGATTTCTCAGAGTAAAAAAAAAGAAGATAGTGAAAGGTTAGAGCTTATGAATACATATGTATGGGGACCAACTCAGGTATCATCTCTTGGTGGCTCTTGTTATTATGTTACTTTTATTGATAATGCAACTAGAAAAACTTGGGTTTATTGCATTGGAAAAAAATCTGATGTTTTTTATACTTTTAAGAGATGGAAACCCTTGGTTGAGAATGAGACAGGAAAAATGTTGAAGTGTCTCAGATCAGACAATGGAGGTGAATATTGCAGCAAGGAGTTTGATGATTACTGTTCATACCATGGGATTCGTAGAGAGAAGATAGTTCCAGGAACACCACAAGAAAATGGTGTGTCAGAAAGGATGAACATGACAATCATGGAGCATGCAAGGAGTATGATATTGCATGTTAGTTTTCCCTTATAGTTCTAGGAAAATGTTGTAGATATTGATGTTTACTTAATAAACAAAGGACCTTCAAGCTCTTTGGATGGTATAATTCTATAGGAGGCATGGACAAGTAAAAAGGTAAACTATTTTTTTTTTAATACTTTCAGTTGTGAAGCATTTGTCCATATTGATAAAGAAAATAGAACAAAGCCTGAGGCAAAATCCAAGAAGTTTACCTTTATTGGATACAGTGTTAATGATTTTGGTTATCACTTATGGGATTATGAAAATCACAAAATCATTAGGAGTAGAGATGTCATATTCAATGATAAGGTCATTTACAAAGATCAGTTGCAGGGAAAATTACAAGAAAAAGAAAAACCAGAATACACAATGCTTGATGAGATCAATGAAAAATAAATTCCAAAGGTATCGGAAAATAAAAATGTACAACAACAACAGGAGCAACATGTACCTCAAACTCCTGCAAGTGTTGTTAGAAGATCTACCAGGTTAAGTAGACCCCCTGAATGATACTCTCCTTCATTGTATTGTTTATTGTTGACTGATTCTGGTGAACCAGAATGTTATGAAGAGGCAATGCAGGTAGACACTAAAAAGAAGTGGGAGAAAGGAATGAAAGAGGAAATGGATTCCTTGGTAAATAGCCAGACTTGGGATTTGGTTCAGTTTCCTGTAGGAAAAATGGCATTACAGAATAAATGGGTTTACAAGTTGAAGGAAGAATATGGAGGCAAAAAGAGGTACCAGGCTAGACTTGTTGTAAATGGGTTTGCACAAAAGAAAGGTATAGATTTTGATGAAATGTTTTCTTCTGTTGTTAAAATGCATTCAATCAGGACTATTTTATGTAATAAAAGATTTACATATTAAACAATTAGATGTAAACACATATTTTATCCATGGGGATTTGGAGGAAGAGATTTATATGTAGTAGCCACATGGGTGTGAGGTCAAAGGGAAGAAAAATTTAGTATGCAGGTTGAAGAAGAGATTGTATGGCCTAAAGAAAACTCCAAGGCAGTGATATTTGAATTTTGACAGGTTTATGACAGAACAAGGTTATAGTAGATGTCATTCTGATCACTGTGTTTATTTTAAACAGATAGAAAATGGAAGCCATATTATCTTTCTATTGTATGTAGATGACATGATTGTTGTAGGGTCTAATATGAAGGATATAAATGTTCTCAAGAAGAAATTAGCTAATTCATTTCGATGAAATATTTGGGTGCCGCAAACAAAATCCTGGGTATGAGAATAATAAGAGACAAGAAAAATCACAAATTGACATTGTCTCAGGGTGAGTACATAGAAAAGGCGTTAGAGATGTTTAGAATGTAGAATGCAAAACCAGTTTGTACAACTTTGGCCATCCATTTCAAATTAACTAAGGAAATGTATCCCAAGACATAGGAGGAGATAGAATACATGTCCAAGGTCCCTTATTCATCAACAATTGGAAGCTTGATGTATGCAATGGTTTGCACAAGACCAGATATTTCACATGCAGTGGGAGTTGTGAGCATGTATATGAACAATCTAGGTAAAGAACATTGGGAAGTAGTAAAGTGGATTCTTAGGTATTTGAGAGGTACTTCTACTAATTTATTATGTTTTGGAGGTTCAGACATTGTTCTACAAGGATTTGTTGATTCAGATATGGCAAGTGATAAAGATAATAGGAGGAGCACCATAGGGTATGTTTTTACTATAGGTGGAACAAAAGTAAGATGGATTTCGAAACTGCAAAAGGTTGTTTCACTTTCAACAACAAAAGAAAAGTATGTTCTTTCGATAGAGACTAGTAAAGAAATGATTTGGTTACAGAGTTTTATGGAGGAATTGGGACAGAAGAAGGAGAATAACATGTTGTACTGTGACAGTGAGAGTGACATTCATATTTCAAATAAATCAGCCTTCCATTTGAAGACTAAGCATATACATCTCAGGTACCATTTCATACAATTTGTCTTGGAAGATGGACATTTGAAGTTGGAAAAGATACAAACTAGCCAAAATCCTGCAGACATGTTAACAAAGGGAGTAACCAAGGAGAAACTGATTTCCTGCTCAGTTTCAGTTGGTCTTCAAGCATGAAGGTGAAGATGAGGAATTTTCCTAGTCCAATAAGGATCATAGTCCATGATATACAACAACGATGCAGTTGTTGAGATTAGTCTCCAAGTGGGAGATTTTTGGTTGTGGAGCCTGATTATCTTACTGATTCCGAGGCCTTTTTTTATTCAGTTGTGTTTATACCCCATGAATACTTTACACCCCGGTATAATGTACACTCCTCCATGCGGGGGAGTGCAGGAGGGGGCATCCCCTCAGCTGGGGGGTCTGGGGGGAAACGAGCCCCTGAAGGAAAAATTTCCTTGTAAATGTATATTGTAATTTCATAGTAAATCTGGATCATTCATTATAAGGTCACAAATCTTACGGTAGAATTTATTTTAGGGTCTTTTTCCCTAGAAGGAAACCCTCTTTTATGAGGGAAATGTATTGCAGATATGTATCATTGTGAATATTGTATTTTGAGTGAGGAGACTGTGAGAGAAACAAGAAGAAGTTACAATGGGTGTGTTGTAGGTTGTATCCCTTTATTTGTTGGATAATAATAAAGGAAGAACCTAGCAATTTCTTTGGTGGATGTAGCCCACACTTGGTGAACCACGCATATTTGTGTCTCTATTATATTGTGCATCTTCTTTGTTTTATTTCCGCATTTGTTTTATTTTATTGCTCCCTGACACTGTTTTTTACTAACATGGAAAGAAGACATGTAGAAATAATATGATGCTTTCATCAAGAATGGGAAATGGAAGTTGGTGGACCCTCCATTTGGAGCTAAACCAATTGGTTGTAAGTGGGTATTCAAGAACACGTATAAATCAGATGGCTTACTTGACAAACACAAATCAAGGCTTGTGGTAAAATGATTTTCATATAAAGGAGGAGTTGATTACAATGAGACTTTTTCCCCCACAACACAATGGACTACCATTCATACTCTATTTTCCATGGAAATGTAGAATGGATGGAAAATTCATCAAATGGATGTGAAGACTACTTTCTTGAATGGAGACTTGAAAGAGAATTATTCCATGTCTCAACGAAAAGGATTTGTTGTAAAAGGACAATAACATAAGGTATGCAAGCTCATCAAATCCTTATATGGACTAAAACGATCACCATGAGGATGGTATGAAAAGTTAATTAATCATCTTCTAAAATTAAATTTCAAACATTTCAATCTTGACAACGCAACTTTGTTTTTCAAGAAAGTTATAAAAAATGTTGTATATCTTGTAGTATATGTAGATTATCTATTTATAACAAGGAACACTGAAATCTACATTTCATCTATAAATAAATATTTGAAGAAAGGCTTCGAGATGACATATTTGGGAAATTTTCACTACTATTTGGGAATTGAGGTGATTCAAAATCCAAAGTACATATTCATCTCCTATAGGAAGCACATCGGAGAATTGTTGAACAAGTTTGTTTCTACTCCAATGGAATAGAATTTGAAACTCACATCAAAATAGAATTTGAGGATGGAACCAAGTATAGACAACTTGTGGGAAATCTTATATATCTTACTACCACCATACTAGGCATTTCATTTGTTGTTGGGATTCTTTCTAGGTTCATGAAAAATCCTTGTGAAGGAAATTGGTTTGTTGTAAAAAGAGTTCTAAAATACTTGAAGGGAACACGATATTTTGGGCTCAGGTACTCTAAGGTGGATGAATTCAACTTGATCATATATTATGATTCATACTTCATTGGGGATAAGGAAAATGGAATGTCAACTTCAAGTTATCTCATTAGTCTTGGATGAGAAGTTGTCTATTGGAGATCATGCAAACAATTAGTTCCAATAGATTCCACAATAGAGGAAGAATGTGTGGCAACTACGGAAGCAACATAGGAGATTATGTGGCTTAGGAAAATTCTTGAAGATTTGTAGGAGAAACAAGTGAATTCTACTCCTCTTCTAGTTGAAAATACTTATGCAATGAAATTGGCCAAGAATCCCAGATTCCATGATCGAACCAAGAACATCAACATAAAATAACACTTGATTCGATATCATGTAGAGGCCAAGAATATTCACTTGAGATATTGTTCCACAAATGAAAAAATTGTGGACATCTTCACCAAAGAGCTTGGAAGAGAAAAATTTGAAAAGTTCAAAATGATGCTTGGACTCAAACAAACCCCTTTAGGGGGGGATGTTGGACACATAATCCTTCGGATTGTGTTACCTATGCAAATTTGATTGTAAATATGAAGAGTTGTAGGTTATAGGAAGAGTCACACGGAAGGTGAATACCAACCATCACTCAGAAATGTATTTATAGATGTTTATGTTAATGAAATAAACAAGTGCGGAGTTACAATTCATCCCTACCTGGCATGTCAACTTACGATAATATTGGGTACTCCATGTATATTTTGAAATATTTCCATGAATTCTTTGGCTACTCTACTTTCTTCAAAAGGATGACAAAGAGAGGAAAAACATGCATACTATGTTAGTGGATCCACTACTACCATGACGATAGTGTTTCCTTCAGATTTGGGTAAACTTGTAATAAAATCAATTTAAAATTATTCCCAACATTGACTTGGTATAGCTAATGGTTGTAGAAGACCTGGCATCTTGATTGTCTCTTCATTATTTTTTTGGAAGACTACACATTTAGACACAAACTTTTGAACATCAATTTTAAGGCCTTTCTAGAAAAAATACTTCTTGATCTCGTGGTATGTTTTCAAGAATCCTGAATGTCCTCCTATAGGAGAAGTGTGTGATTCCAGAAGGACCTTTTGTTTGAGTTGGGAATTATTATATAAATATAGGAGATCATGATACCATAGAAAGTCATTCTTCCATACAAATTTATCTAATGAATTGGGGTCCTCTTATATTTTTTAAATGATATTGCATACCTCTTGATCTTGCTTCCATTCTATCTTTGCTTCTTCCACCCAATTAGATTGAAAAATAGAAATATTACATATTAAACCTTTTGTTTCTTCTTCTTTCCATGAAAGGGAATCTTTCACAACATTATGTTTTCCTTTTTTGTAGATAATTTCAAATTCATAACCTAGCATCTTTGTAACCCATTTTTTTTTTCTCTTATGAAGATAATCATTGCTCCCAGAATTACTTTGAACTATCATGATTTGTATTTAATTTGAAGTGTCTTCCTATTACGTAAGCGCATCATTTCTTAACTGAATTAGTACGACTAACATTTATTTTTCATAAATGGGTTTGAGTAAGTTTTTTCATTTAAGTTGGCTACTTTCAAAGGCATGGGACCTTCCTTCTTTCATTAAAATTGCACCAATTCCATGGTCTAAGGCATCACACTACACAATAAATGTTTTTGTGAAGTCATGTGTGGCCAGGACAAGATTTGTACACAAAGCCTCCTTAATTTTTTCAAAAGATTTGGTTTCTTCTTGAGTCCAATAAAATGATTCCTTATTTATTAATGTTGTTAGAGGTGTTTCTATTTGACTATAGTTATTAAAAAAATTGTGATAATATATGGTCAATCTTAAGAAACCTCTAGTTTTCTTCAAGGTTTTGGGAATTGGCCATTCCCTCATTGGTTTAAATTTTTTAGGGTCCACTTTTACACCTTCATGAGATACAATATGACCCAAATATTCCACTTCTTTAACCCCAAAAGAACACTTCAAAGGCTTTGCATAAAGTTGTTTCTCTTCCAATAGTTGTAATACTTTGTCAACCTGTTGTACATGCTCTTCCCAAGATTTGTTGTAGATTGGTATGTCATCAAAAAATACCAACACAAAGTTTCTAAGGAAGGGCTTGAAAATAGAGTTCATAAAGATTTGAAATGTTGAAGGTGCATTAGTAAGTCCAAATGACATAACCAGGAACTCATAATTAACTTCATGTGTTCTAAAATTTATTTTGGGAATATCTTCATGCCTTGTTCTGATTCGATGATATCCCAAACGAAGATCCAACTTAGTAAATACAATTCCTCCATGTAATTCATCAATGACAGGAATAGGAAACTTATCTTTGATAGTCATTTTGTTGAGTTGTCTATAATCTGGACACATCTTCCATGAACCATCCTTTTTTGTAACCATAATCACTAGTGATGAGAAATAACTTTGGCTAGGTTGAATGCTGCCAAGCTCTACAATTTCTTGGATCATATGCTTCATCTCGCTCTTTTGTACATATGGATACCTATAAGACCTAATGTTATGTGGTTCACTTCCTGGCTGCAAATGAATAGAATGGTCATGATCTCAAGTAGGCGGGAAACCCTTAGGAATTTATTCAAATGCCTTGGAATGATTGTTGATAACTATTTGGAGGTCTAATGCAGTAGAGGATATAGATGTTTGAACATATAGTGAGAACAACTGCTCAATTACAACATGGTTTCCCTTTTTTAGTGTTTTTTTCCTTCTATTAGAGCTTATCACCTTAGAGGGTTTCCCTTGGATACCTCTAAGCACGATTTCCTTGCCTTCTAAGGAGAATATCATGAAAAGATCTTGAAAATTAAGGGCCATTGTTCCCAATGATTGTAACCATTGGACTCCTAATGCAACATCAACACCACCCATTTGGATGGAAATCATGGGACTATCCAAAAAATACTCCCTTATATTGAGCTTAATATTGTGGCACTTCTAAGAACAAGTTGTGGTACCTCCATGTGCAATCATTACTTGAAAATCTAGTGCTGGCAATATAAATTAATTGAGATCTTTTCTAATGTGTAATTGATGAAGATATGTGTACTACCAGAATCAATCAACGCTATCATGTTTGATTTTTATTGTCAAATGTAAAATGTTGAAAGAATTAGTGTTGTATCTTGCATGTGTAGTATATTGGTTGCTTTGAGGTTGCTAGCCAAATCAAGATGTCATATTTCTTAGTCCCTTTAATTTTATTGGAGGATACAAGCGCTCGTGCACTATGAATGTCTTTTTAAATTCTTTGGTAGTGGGTTTGAATGCCAATGGATTATTTTCTTGGCTTATGTGAAGATTGATAATTTTATTACATTCAAAAGCCATTAAGACAAGGCCTTCTTCAAAGTAGGGTATTTTTTAGTGGTGAATTTTCACCAATTGGCTATTTTTTGCCTTCTTTGTCAAAAACTACATTCATTGATTGGGCATTTTCATTTTAAAATATCACATATATTTTAAGTAAAATATGCTTATATTGATAATATTCACCAAAATTTACAAGTTTTAATGGTAAATTGTATGTTTTTATCAAATATCTTCTTGCATATCTCTGTTAGGCACTTTAATTGTCTAATTAAATAGATAATTAAGGTGTTCAATATAAATTGTCAAACCCAGGGAAGTTTTGTTATTGCAAGATAATTGTGCACAGTCTATGCTATATTATGGAAGCAACATTATTCAAATTGCAGTAAGAAACCAAATTGAAAGGTTGAACTTTAACACAAATTGTTGACACAGCTGGAGCTTATACATAATCAAAATCACACCTGCATAAATGAAATCCTGAACTGATGGGTGCATAAGAATCCTGGATTATCTAATCTATTCTAACTTTCTATTTTACTCTTGCAGAAAGAAACTCTATGCTACTTGTTGAAAGGATACCTACTTAACTGCAGAAAAAGAATTCACACTTTTGTTTTTAGAGATTAATGCTAATGCAGGAAAGGAAAGCAATTCTCCAGTGTTATCGAACAATTTACTCTAATTCTCATGAGACACACAGATGCGCATTAAACAGAAAAGAACTGACTGTAACAACAGATATATGCTAGAAATGATAAACATATCAATTATCCAAATCAAAGCAGTTAATCTAAAACAAAAAAACAGAGGGGAGTCAGTGAGGAAGGTGGGCCCTTTCGCTCTCACTGAATCCACTCGAAAATAGACTACAGTAGGTTAATGAAACACAATCCACTTCTTTATTGATTCGCCAAAAAGGTTCAGATACAAAGTGCTCTTCTTCACTCTCTGTTCACAGCTAAAATTTGGTAGTAATGATTACAAAGGCTCTGTTATTTAAAGGCAGAGTTATTCAGTTGAAAACGGACTCATAATAGCTTTGAGAATCAAAGATTCTCAAGCTGTTCGTATGATATACAAAATCTGTTAAATGATCTTCATCATCAATGTGAACCAAAACGTGTAACAACCTTGAGTATCAGTCTTCATGATTTGAATTTGCATGAGGGACCAGCTTCCATGGTTTGTGGATATATGTTGCAACAGGTGTAGTAGCTTCCAAAAAGGGTGTGCAATTGTTGTAGTCGTGTAACCACATGTAGAGTTGGCGCACAGCTGTAACAACCTTGTGTAACAACAACGATATTTCTTTAAGACTTGGCTATTGTATAGAGTTTAATCATTAGTTTGAATATTCATGGGTAAAATATGATAAACACTACCAATCCAACATGTTAAAGTGAATAAAATATAAAAGTAAGATTAATGATGTATACCTTGGGAAAAAGGGTCTTAGCAACAATTATTAGGCATTTAGCATAGAATTGGTAAGGTTGAATGAGCAAAAGAGATGGTGAAAAAGGGACATTTATGGTTCCTAACATGCCCCTCAACTGAAAACATTGCATGTCCTCATGCAAACCTCATTCAAGCCTGCCTCTGAGCCTGAGTTAAGGAGGTGACTCCTCCAATGAAAAATTTCTAAGAAAATCACTAAGTACCAGTATTGGAAAAACCTATGTGTACCCCCAACATCTGCTATTTTCAAAAATATGTCTGTGTTGCTTTGTCTTTAAGAACATAAGCAATTTGAGTTGTTGGATTTATGGTTGGTAAGTGTAACATAGGTGTTTGTTTTAAAGATGTTGGTAAACCAACAACTACTTTATGACGTCGAGATCTCCTCTGGCTTACTGGTTCTTGTGGAACAGTAAGGTCACATTCTATTTTTACTGAGAAATTGGTTGGTTCCTCATCCTGTCCATTCATTGGTACTTTGACAATTTTATATCCTACCTGAAAATAAATATCACCACATTGGTAGCACATGTGCTCTTCATTTTCCTTCATAAAAGTTGTTGCTTGAGCTAATATTCCCAAAGTTGAATTCCCTGAGTTCCTTCGTTGAGCAACCTGCAAGTCCTTCATTAGGGATCTAACTGTGCTTTGAGGTGGTCATTTTCTTTCCTTAGTTCAACAATCCTGTAATTCTCAATACCTTCTATCTTCTTTTCAATATGAGAAAATAGCTGAGCAAGTGGCACATCATCATTATCCTCTCTAGTTTCTATAATTGGTTCTTGTGTATTAGTTACATTCGACATGACTAGTTCTTGTGTGACAACCTCTTCCTGGTCAGTTGGTTCTTGTGTGATAGCCTCTTCCTGGTCATCTGGTTCTTGTGTGACAGCTAATTTCAGGGAAGAGGTTGGTTCTTGTGTAACAACCTCATTTTGAACAACTGAGGATAATGGGCAAAGAATGGGCATTGATTTCTCTATATTTTTCCATCCAACTATAGCTTCAACAAGTCTTGTTGATCTAGTTATCCTTTTTGGTAAGGTAGATATAAAAATAGAAGATCTCATCTTAGGTTCAGGAGAAGGAGGGTGTTCTTCGATAATCAAGCTAGAAGAAGGAGGGAGTTCTTTAACAACCATACAAGGAGGAAATTATGGGATGCTAGGGTCTAGTAATATCTGTACCTCGTCACCTAATGAATGATGTATAGAATCATCAAGCAGAGTTGATGATTCTGGTGCAACTCGTTGACATTCTGCCTGCAAGGATGAAATAGTGTCTTGGAATTCCTTGCACAAGGTGAAACCAGGAATTCGTACCTCCATAAAATCAGTTAACCTTTCACTTAGATTGGTATCATTGATATCAAAATCTGGAAGTGTTTGAGTATTATCAAGATTAGGAAACTTTGTCGCAGCAACTCTGTCGATATCTTTTTGAGATTTCCTTCTAGATCGACATTTTATTTCTGAGGCAATTCAGTGGCATAGATAGTAGGGGTTTGAACAGTTGTTGCAGTGATAGAAGGATTCTGAGTTATTATTGGCTCAATAGTAGAAGTAGTTTTCGTGCTGTCGGTTACAATGGGGGCCTGAACTTCTATTGCAATTAACTTTTCTAACTTAGTTTGCTTCCTCGGTAAAGTAAAAATAGGGGTAAGAGTTGTCTTGTTCTTAGGTTTAGGAGTAGGAGCGAGTTTCCTAACAACCTCTGTTGCAACCAAGGACTAAGGCTCGTGAGGCTCAATCACATCTATATGAATAGGGTTAATTTGTGATGGTTGAATACTATCGAGGTGTTTATGAGTTGTGTGAGAGGTGCTTCTGATACAAAGATCTCTCACAGTCTTGGCATAAATAGGGACATCTCTAATCGATTGCAATGGTGGAATGTTAACATGCCATTTTTTCAATTATCCTAAGAGATTGAAGGATGGTAATTCCACAGTTTTGGTAATTTCCAGTCTTTCATGGAATGGGGGGTATGCTAATTCTTTAATAGGTTGGTCAATTTCTTCTATATCAGTAGATGCTTTTTCCCCTGATTCCTTGTCTGATTCTGAAGATGGAGCATCTTCAATTATGGGCTCGACTATTCTCCCTGATTTTAATTTTATCTCATCACAAGGCATAGGAGTAACAGACAAAGCTAGCACATTGTATATATCAATATTTTGAACGACCTTATTATTTGGGTTTGGGTTAGGTTGCACATGCATCTGAGGTCGTAAGGGAGGATTGTTCTGTGGGGCATTGGGAGGTAACTGCAGTTGTTGTTGTTGATACTGGGGTTGGAACTATTGTTGATAGAGGTTTGGTTGATGGTTTTGATAACTAAGTTGTTGTTGAGGGCCTCTCCAATATGGGTTCCATTGCCCATGGTGACTCTGTTGTTGGGGCATAGGTAACCATGCATTAGGATCTTGATAAGGAGGGAGAATTGGATTTGGAGGGGGAGCATTCATTTGGCCATAGGGTAGATGATTGTTCCAATAATTAAGTGTTGCATGAGAGAATTGAGAGTTCATACCTTGGCCTCTTGGTTTCCATTGTCTTCTTTGTGTAATTATATAGGCAACCTCTGCTTCCTCATTAGTCACCTTCATTGATGCTTTTACACCTGGTAAAGAGGGACATTTGTCAGTAGGATGATCCAATTCACAAATAAGACATACCTGAACACTGTTCAGTGGGCACTCTCTTTTTGGATG
This sequence comes from Picea sitchensis, assembly GCA_010110895.2. Lineage (NCBI taxonomy): Eukaryota > Viridiplantae > Streptophyta > Pinopsida > Pinales > Pinaceae > Picea > Picea sitchensis. Next base: position 288,326 of record SNQJ01S0010315.1, read on the forward strand.
TTTGTCTCTGCACTTTGGACAGAAAATGGACAATGCCTTTTCGACTTCTGCTTGTTTTTGTTTAATCCGTAGGGTGTCAATTTGTGAAGAAAAAGAGTTAATCATTTCTGTTTTGAAATCTTCTAACAGATTACCTATTTATGCTCTTGTTGTCCCTCCATTGGATGATTTTTGTACCCTTGGAAAGGTGGTATCCTTGGTAACTGACTTATTTCTTGTAGTTCCTGGAGAACATCTCTTGCAAAGATTTACAATGTCTTCATAGGATTCCTTAGATATATCTCCCTTGTCAAGCATATTCAACATGTCTAAACAATCATCTCTAACCCCTTTTAGCAAAATAGTTTTCAGAATGTCCTTACTCACATCTAGATGTCCAGACCTTTGTAGATTGTATTGGAGTTGCTCTACAAAATCTTCGAGGGTCTCATCCTCTTTCTGAGACATCTTGAACAGTTCCTCCCTTCATTCCCTTATTCGATAGTAGTCTTGGTATTTGTTCAGGAAAAGATGCCTCATCTGTACCCATGTTGATATATTCTCTCCTCCAAGGCTCATGAACCATCTTAACACATTTCCCTTCAATGTGGCTGGAAACAGTTTAAGTTTCTACATAGTAGTAGTGTATTCATAGCTTCTACACATAATATCAAATTCAAACAGAAACTCATCTGGATCCTCAATAGACAATCCATGGAAATTTGGTAGGGCCGAAAGAGGTATGTTCGTCATAGTAGCTATCCCCCTTGTAGGAATATTAGTAATAGGAAAAACCAGGTTAGAGATAGTATTTTCATCATTTACCTGATCTTCATTGTTTTGTGGATCCTCTCGGTTGAACTCATTTTCATTATCTCCTTGTTTTTCTATGTCTTCTCTCTCTCTCCACTCAATACGGTAAGCGTCCCACTTCTCCTTAGTGACTATCTATCCATTAATCTGATAAACATCTTCTTTTGGTCTTTCTCTTGGCCGAGCTATACTTCCTTGATCTTCAATATTCTCCAGTGTTGCTTGTTGATTTGTTGGTGAAAAAATTTCAGCTTCAGGCCTCGATGAAAGTGATGTTTTGAACTGGGGCAGTTCTGATGACTGACGAATTTGTCTCCTTGGAGGATTTGAAAGGCGGAAGATAGATCTTGAAGAAGAATCTTCTATGGCTATAATCTCATCAACAAAGGTTGGTCTTCCCAATGCAGGGTTCCTTCCTCCACATCCTCTAAATGGCGAAAATCTTGACAAAACAACAATGTTGCCATATGTAGAAATGGCAAGAATGATAAGAAAATATCCAAAAGGAATGATAGCAGTAGTTGTATCAGCAGATAGTTTGGTCGGAAATGTGGCATTAGGTGTAACTTCATGTAAGGCAAAAGAGTCAGGAAAAGGTGTAAAGCATGCAAGGCAAAAGAGTGGGGAAAAGGTGTAACATCATGGAAATTGGGCAAAAGGGTGTAACAACATGTAAATCGACCAAAGGGTGTAACAACATGTAAATCGGCCAAAAGGGTGTAACATAATGTAAATCGACCAAAAGGGTGTAACAACATGTAAATCGGCCAAAAGGTGTAACAACATGTAAATCAACTCGAACACATAAATACTTAGTTTTTAGGAAGTTTTTCAACTTCCAAAAACTAATCCTTCGGCTCCTTCTTCTTTAGTCTGCCTTTCATTTCATCAATCCATCTACACACAAGTAACTATCGGATACCCTTCCATTAAAAGAAAACATAATTTTTTTTTGGCAAAAACAGAAAAAAATAAATAAATAAATAAATGAAAATAAAATAAAATTGCAGAGTTTATTTATATACAAGGTTTTATTTGAAAACGAAAATTTCTAAGGATTAGAAGGGGAAGGAGAAAGCTTTGTTCCATCCAAAAAGTGGTAATCTGCATCAGTTGTACATCTGGATTTGAATTCTGCTTTGGAAAGTGGACACTGATACAGGCGCAAGCGATGACCATTTACATATAACTATGTATTGGATCCATCAATAGTATTTAACCTGACTATCCCATTGGGAAAAAAAAAGTCTACCTCATAAGTTCCAAGCCATCGTGTACGCAGCTTACCCTGAAATTCTTTAAAGCATGAATCATACAACAAAGCCCAATCTCCTTTTTGGAATAATTTCTTCTTGATGACTCAATCATGCCATTTTGTTCTCTGTTGTTGAATCATTGTGGTTTGATGAATAGCATCCAAACACTTTTCATCAAGTTCATTGAGTTGTTGCAGTCTGGCCTTCTTTGCCATATTCAAGTCGAGGTTGACTGCTGATGTAGTTCTTAAGGTTTTGATTTCGAATTCAATGGGAAAAACAAGGCTCTTTCCATATACCAACTCATAAGGAGAAAAAACTAGTTGTGTTCCTCCAAGTAGTTCGATAAGCCCATAGATCTTCATGCAATCTGTTAGACCAATCCCTATGATGTTCCCTCACTGTCTTAGTAAGAATAACTTCTATGACTTTGTTGTTACTTTCCACCTGGCCATTACCTTATGGATGGTATGGAGAAGTTGTTCTATGTAAAACATTATATTGACTGAGTAGGGCTTCAAACTTATGTGATGTGAAAGGAGGTCCTCCATCAATTGTTAATTCTCTAGGAATTCCAAACCTAACAAAGATATCTTCAAACAAGAATCCTAAGACAGCTTCCTTTGAGGCCCTGATGAGTGTTTTTGCCTCCACCCACTTGGTCATGTAATCTGTACAAACCAATATATAGAATTTATGATTAGAAGATGGGTTAATGGGCCCTACAAAGTCCATGGCTCATCTCTCAAAAGGCTCTAACACTACTTGAGGCAGGAGAGTCATCTCATCCTTATGATTTGGCTGACCCATTCGTTGGCAACTGTCACAGGCCTGGACATACTTCTTGGCATCTTGAAATATGGTGAGCCAAAAATAGCCCATTCTTGAAATTTTATGTCTAGTCCTTTTATTAGCAAAATGACCCCCACAAGGGTCATTTGGCAAGATTTGAGCAGATCATAAGCTTCATCATCTCTCACACATCTCCTAATTTATTGATCCATGCCTGTGTAGAAAAGGTATCCCTTTATCCAATTATATTGAGCACTCTTCTGAATGATTTTCCTTCTTTCTCTTGGAGATATATGTGGAGGTACCTTCCCTGCAACCAAATAATTAGCAATGTCTGCATACCAAGGTGAGTGAGCAGATACTGCAAACAAATGTTCATCTGGAAAAGAATCATCTACTAGTGAATTATCATCATTTACATGTAATCTTGAGAGAAAATCAACAACCACATTTTCTTTTCCTGGTCTATCTACTATAGTGATATCAAATTCTTGTAGTAGTAACAACCATCTTGTTACTCAGGCATTAATAATAGGTTTATTCATCAGATATTTATTTTTTGTATGATCAGTATGAATAAAAGTAGGATAACCAGTGACATGATGCCTGAATTTAATGATTGCATAAACTACTTCCAAGAATTCTCTTTCATTAACTGTATAATTTAACTCAACATGAGCCATGTTTTTGTTGATATAGTATATAACATAGGGTTCTTTGTCCTCCTGTTGCCCTAGTACTGCACCAATTGCAGTGTCTGAGGCATCTGAAGAAATGTGAAAAGGCAAAGCCCAATTGGGCCCTCTCAAAATGGGAGTTGTGGATAATTTATGTTTCGGATCTACAAAAGACAATTCGCAATTAACACTGCAAAGAAAGTCAACATCTTTTGTTAATAGGAAAAACAAGGTAGAGGCAAGTTTGGAATTTTTTTTAATGAATCTCCTGTAATATCCAGCATGCCCTAAAAAACTTCTTACCTCTTTCTGAGTTGATGGAGTTGGAATGTCCAAAATTACCTGGATTTTGGCTGGGTCTACCTGAATTCCTGCATAAGAAATGAAGTGTCCCAGCACCACACCTTCGCTCATCATCATATGGCATTTTTATGTGCTTAAATAAAGATGAGATTGTATACATCTTTTGAGCACTTTTTCCAGATTAGTCAAGGCTTCATCGAAATCAATACCATAAGGTGTAAAATCATCCATGAATATTTCCATAGAGTCATTCACCATATCAGAGAAAATACCAATCACAACTCTCTGGAAGGTGGTTGGTGCATTACGTAATCCAAATGGGAGAAACTTGTAGGAAAATGTACCCCAAGGGCTGGTAAAGGTGGTCTTATCTTGGTCCTGTGGAGCAATTTTTATCTGGTTATAGTCACTGAATCCATCTAGGAAAGAGAAATTGTTTTTCCCATCTAGGTTGTCTAGAACCTGATCAATAAATGGCAGAGGGAAATGATCCTTCTACATGGCCTTATTTGGGGCTCTATAGTCCACACACACTCTCCACTTACCATTCTTTTTAGGTACAATAACCAACGGTGAAACCCACTCGCTTTCTGATATAGGATAGATGAATCCAACATTGAGAAGTTTCCAGAGTTCCTCCTTAACTATTTCTTTATGATTAGGGTTCATCCTCCTTTGGGGTTGGAAAATGGGTCGACATTCTTCCTTGATGTATATATGGTGGGTACATAGTTCAGAGAAAATTCATTTCATATCCATGTAATCCCAGTCAAATGCTTCCTTATGTTCAATTAGTAACTTCGTCAATCGACGAGTTTCAGCAATAGATAAATCGGGATTGATGTGCATGGTTTTTCCAGGTTCGATTTTTATAATGATGCTCTTAGAACCGACTTTCGAAAATAATTCAACTGTTGTTGTTTCAACATTTTCTATTACAACATTTGTTGTTACAGCTGAATCGATTTGATTTATAGCAGTTTCAGAGAACATTTCTGGGCTCATCTCTTTCTGGGCAATAGGGTCGAAGATTCTAGTCAATTGGTGGTGCGTGTTCTATGTAACAAAAGAGTGGTCACATATAAAGAAGTTGATTAACTCATCCTCTGTCTCGTCTTTGAAACTCAGGGATCTTCCTATGGTTAACACAGGAAGAGCACTTTCATCCTCAACGTCCATCCATAAAGAATTTTCGGGTTCTATACTGGGTGTATCATGAGGATACATGGTAAGTTTTTTTGTGCCATAACCATCAGAGATGGTCATGGAACCAAATCTAAGACCAATGAAATCATTAACTCTAGCTAACCATGGTCTTCCTAGAATTAGAGGGTGGCCCCCCAGACGGGTTTTGGGTTGCAAAATGAAAAAATTAGCAGGATACTCCCATGAATCAACTGAAATGACTAAATCATCAATTACTCCTTTTAGTCTGATGGTGGAACGATCAACTAATTCTAAAACAGTAGGAGTAGGTCGGACTTGCATTCTGATTTGCAACAATTGTGTAGTTTCTATTGGCATAATATTAATTGTTTCCCCTAAGTCAAATAACACATGGGGAATAGGTGTTTGTCCAATTTTGACGGTGATTGTAGGGTTTCCTGGGTCACCATATTTAATAGGTGGGGTTTTTCCTAACATCAATTCAGACAAGTCACCCACTACATGCACTATGAGGGGGTCCCTAGGTTTCCTTCTAGATCTTCTAGTACTTGTAAGGTTAGTATTTTTGGGAATACGTCCTCTTGTTCCTTGATTCATGTAGACTATTCATTCCTAAGAAAAGAAAACCAATGTGCTTACAAAAATCTATAATTATCTTCGTCGACAATGGTGCCAAAATGTTGGGCACTTTAATTGTCTAATTAAATAGATAATTAAGGTGTTCAATATAAATTGTCAAACCCAGGAAAGTTTTGTTATTGCAAGATAATTGTGCACAGTCTGTGCTATATTATGGAAGCAACATTATTCAAATTGCAGTAAGAAACCAAATTGAAAGGTTGAACTTTAACACAAATTGCTGACACAGCTGGAGATTCTACAGAATCGAAATAACACTTGCATAAATGAAATCCTGAACTGATGGGTGTGAATCCTGGATTATCTAATATATTATAACTTTATATTTTACTCTTGCAGAAAAAAACTTTGTGCTACTTTCTGAAAGGAGACCTACTTAACTACATAAAAGAAATTCACACTTTTGTTTTCAGAGATTAAATCTAATGCAGGAAAGGAAAGAAATTCTCCAGCGGTATCGAACAATTTACTCTAATTCTCATGAAACACACAGATGTGCATTAAATAGAAAAGAACTGACTGTAACAATAGATATATGCTAGAAATGATAAACAGATCGATTATCCAAATCAAAGAAGTTAATCTAAAAAAACAAAATAGAGGGGAGTCTGTGAGGAAGGTGGGCCCTTTCCCTCTCACTAAATCCACTTGAAAATAGACTAGAGTAGGTTAACAAAACTCAATCCACTTATTTATTGATTCACCAAAAAGGTTCAGATACAATGTGCTCTTCTTCACTCTCTGTTCACAACTAAAATTCGGTAGTAATGATTACAAAGGCTCTGCTATTTAAAGGCAGAGTTATTCAGTTGAAAACAGACTCAAAACAGCTTTGAGAATCGAAGATTCTCAAGCTGTTCGTATGATATGCAAAATATATTAAATGATCTTCATCATCAATGTGAACCAAAACGCATAACAGCCTTGAGGATCAGTCTTCATGATTCGAATTTACATGCGGGACCAACTTCCAGGATCGGTGGATATCTGTTGCAACAGGTGTAGCAGCTTCCAAAAAGGGTGCACAATTGTTGTAGTCATGTAACAGCATGCAGAGTTGACGCACAATTGTAACAACCTTGCCTAACAACAACGATCTTTCTTTAAGACTTGGTTGTTCTACACGGTTTAATCATTAGTTTGAATATTCATGGGTAAAATATGAGAAACGCTACCAATCCAACATGTTAAAGTGAATAAAATATAAAAGCAAGATTAATGATGTATACCTTGGGAAAAAGGGTCTTAGTAACAATTATTAGGCATTTAGCATAGAATTGGTAACGTTGAATGTGCAAAAGAGATGGTGAAAAGGGGACATTTCTGGGTCCTAACAATATCTATGTGTGATTTTTTCAAACTGAAATAATCACCCAAAATACTATACTTAGGAATAATATGTGAATCCTTAAAAAATACCCTACTTCAACCATATTTCTGTGTAATTATTCATTTGCAAGAAAGGGAAGGCTTAATTACAAGTTTGCATAAGTTTCATTGGCTTGGATCTAAAGACCTTCATATTGATTTTTGAGCTTCAATTATTTTAATTAAGGAAGGACCGATGTGATTGAATGAAATGGGATTTGAATAAGATTGCATATGTTGAATATGTTTTCATGTTTTGTTTAGCGTGGCTACCTACTGATAACCATACACTAAAACGATACCTAGTTGTTTGTGGATTAAGCAAGATCTTATGCAAATTCTCTTTTAGTTGCAATGTCAACTAAGCATTCGCGTATCTCCTACTTGATGGAAGTCTATAATAAAAAGATACAAGCAATGATCTTAACATTCAAAATTATCTTAAGTAGAGATGGAAGCAAATCATAAATCATATATAGCTTTCAATCTTACCTTGGGTGCATGTTTAGTGAATATGAATATTTTGAATCATATACACTGTGAAGTTAATGTCCCAAGAATAAAAGGGCAATAGACATAACGTTATACTTCATTCGATTCCAAGATTAATTAACAAGGATTGTTTCTAGTTCAATTTTCACACAACTTGCATATTTTAAACCATTTTGACTTAAATTTGTATTACGACTTTTCAGTATTCAAGATTATGCACAATGTGTGAAAATATGTATTCTCGATTACAGTGAGAAAACCTATTATGTTATATCTAGCAAATCTAGAAAATCATATGTGATGAATATCTAATGAGGGTTTTGAGGGTTTCTTTCGTAATTTTTCATAACTATAGTGAGAAGGAAGAAATCACCACCATTATATCTTTTATCTCTTATATGAGAAAATCAATCTTTTTTATAAAACTGGGAGAAAATTTTATTGACTCTTCTTGCATTACCACTTCCAACTGTCCGTCATCTGAATTCATAATGTTCACTCCCTTCCTGAGTTTTTTTTATCGTTTTGGCTACGTGCGATGAATCACCACCATGGACGATGATGCAAATCCAATCTCCACCGTCGCCTACAAGGATGAGCTTCGTGTGTGCGATAAGACCAGTTCCAAGTGTATGAGATGATCTTGATGAATGGTGATGCCAATGGGGTACAATGGCATACCTGATGGCTTATGTGAGAACCTGCAAACATGACCAGAAGGGAAAGGTCGTTGAGGAGCACTTGTGTGCATTTACAGCAGAGGCCTTAGAGTCGTAGATTAATTGAATATGCATTCCACCTGCTAGTGTCCTATGCCGAAATGTGCTCCAAACTATATTGCCATGCGTCGTGAACAACCTCTTTCTTGGTGGATAGGATGAATGTGGTAGGTATCGATCTTGGATTGGGGTTGAGATGGATTTTGAGCCCCCTTTATGAATCCATAAGCTTTTCATTCTTCCCATCGTGACCATTGTCAAGGGATTCAATGTTGAGTGGCATGGTCATCAATTCTTAATATGCTTGGGGAGTATCGAATGGCCAGATTGGTGAAAGAGTCAGCCCCAACATTGTTAATCTTGAGAACATGATAATACTGAAGAAATTTGAAATCCTCTTCCTCCTTAATATCTCTTACAATGATACTTTTGAGATTCTCATCATGAGGGGATCGTTTCCTAATCTAGTTGATGATAACCCTTGAATCTTTGATAATAAATATATCTTCAATCCTCTTTGCTAAAGTTAGACCCTTATAAAGTATATAGGCTTCTGCTTGATTGTTAGATGCTATGCCCAGATTCCATGAGAAGGTTGTTCTTATATTTACCCCTAGAGAATAGATAACCCCACCCGCTCTTGTCACCTCTCCCAACTCTATTGATTCTTTTGGGTTGTAACATTATATAATGTAGACTATTCTCTTGTTACTTTGTTTGTTACTCCTTTTTCTTTTACCTGCTAACATCTAATTTGAAATAGGAGTCTTTTAGTATTTTTTATACTATTGTCGGGTGTTTAAGTTCTCTTTCTATTAACTTGCATTTAATAATATACTATTATCTCTTATTTTGTGTGACTAACATATTTAATTCCAAGTTATTGGTTCTATGAAAAATAAATGTTCCCAATAGTCAAGTCTTTTTTAAATTTGTGAAGAAGATGGGGATTTGATATAAGTTCAATTTTTATGGTTGTGGTGAAATTTCACCCTTGCTATTAGTTGTATTATTAGCCTTAGTTATTTCTCCTGGCTAGTATTAGTTAGATGTAATTCATATTTCACTTTGCATTGCATGGTAGCTCATTTCATTTTTCATAACTTGGATTACAACAATATGGTCATAACCAAAGGGTTTTCCATTTCAATGGAAGGAGGTTGAGTTGGACCCTTTTGCTAAAGGAACTTGTGAAGTTGACAAGGGTAATTTTCATGTCAACATGGCCCATAGCTAAAAATTGGTGGTTAAATGGACATTATTTTCAATTTTGGACATCAAAATATGAGCACTTTTTAAAATTAGTCATTGGAAAGGAATTTTTTATTCTAAACCTCAATTTGAGGTGCAATTTTTTTTTTTTCACATCATTTGTAGGAACCCCCTGCTCACACACACCCCATTGAAACTTTGGAAGTTGGGATTGTGGATATATGGGTCAACCATCACTATAAGAAGGAAGCAAAATCATGTATTAAAATTTGAGGAAATGAATCCATTATCCTAATACACATTCATTTTATTTTAGTTTTTCATGTTCCCACAATATGAGAATAATATTGGAGATGTGTTATATTATGTTCATATGGATTTCTACCAAGTTTAAATCCAATAATTGAATTTATTTTTTTGGGTCCATTTTGACTTATTTTTGCATTTTTTCAACCCATTGTAATCTAGTCATGATTAAGGGATTAGGGTTTAATCTAATTTAGTTTAATGGATTAAGGTTTTGGACATAATGGAATACCTAAATATTCTATTGTGAATGTTCAAGTTAATGCAATGAAGAGTATAGAGATGTGTATCTAAGTTGGTTGGTTTTCTTGGTTAAGGGTTTCCATGGTAAATCTTTGTGTAATGTGTGTGACAATATTCTTTCTATTTTTCTCAAGAATATGTATGCATTGATTCACTTCCATAGGATTAAAACATAAAAATGCCATGTATTTATTTRAATTTATTACCTCAATGACACTTGAGAGAAGTAAAATCCAACTTTCTACATGTTGCAACTTGCCATTYRCAAAATCACACCTGCAAATTACAATGAACTGCAATAAATTGCAATTGAAATGAATTCCAATAAATTGATGGTTAACAAGTTTTTAAATATATCTATATAAAAATAATAAAATGTATTCTCAATATTGAGATTACTAACAATTAATATTCATATTGAGAGTCCATTGAAGTTCAACGAATGAATTTCAACATGTAGAATCTCTAAGTTGCTAATTGTTTTCATTGGCACTAAGTTGTGTCTTCATTGTTGATAATGTTAATGCCAATATATTATACAAACAAGTCACAAACTGGATACTCAATTATTTTATGGGATCAGTTAATCAATATTAGAAGTGCATGTAAATTTAAGAGTGGTTAGAGAACCATCGATGAGTCCCCAATACCAATGTCCATATTTGTACTAAAAAATTGCAATTAAATTATCTAAATCCAAGTCTTTGAGAGACAGAGGTTTAAAATTTATACCCTTCCTTTTTTCTTTAATTCGCTAATTTAGAGACGCTCCATATATACTCCATTCTCTTTTACAACATCTACATATGAAGACAAAAACATAGTAAAGAAACCAATTCAACAATTTTTCATTTCTCTCTACGTTGATATATGTGAAAACCAAGGCGACTTTTGTTCACTTGGTGTATCTTTGATCGAGTATATTTTTCCCATCATTGCCCTATTCTTTAGTGGGGTATGAAAGTTTTAGTTTTCTACCATGATTGGTTCTGTTGTAACCTTGAGATGCTCCCAACTGCTTAGGAACTATGCCAAGGAATCTCAAAACCTACTTCAGACCACAAGTTGGCTCTTGGACCAAAAGGGGTTCCCTCATCAAATTTAATAAAGTTGATTTCCCACTGTCAGTAAGCAACAACTCTTAAACATTAAGCTCATGATACTAGTTTTAAATGAATAAAGAGAAGGGTAAATAGGGTTAAGGGTAAAATGACAATAGACTAGAGATAAAGAGACTATAAGCCTCTCAGACCAAAAGCCTTTCCATTGGGAACAAAGTCTCATTCAACAGGGCACAATAGTTGGTAATGATGTGTGGAATAAAAGAGGGGAAAAATAAATCTTAGACCTAACAATGAATAAGGAAGTCCCTTTAAGGTTAAGGTAAAGAAAGAATGGTTTGTTGGGCATCTAAAACAATGAATCCAACAAATGAATAAGTGGAGTCGGATATAATAATGAATACAACATTATAACACTTATAAAAGTAACTTGAAGGTGTATAAGAATGTATATGATGAAGGAACAAAAAATAGGTTTGAAAGGACTCAAATTCCTATAATCTGAAAACTCTTTATCTGCATAAATACTTCATGCAAAATAAAAATGATAAAACCAGATGTAGCACAAACTATGTTTTATTTATCTTTAACTCACACAAATCTAGCATGCATATTACATTATGCAATCTCTTCAAATAATTAACAATAGTGGTGGTCGTACCAAATTTGTGTTTGCGACTTCACTCAAATGATAAGAAGAATGGAAATGTAATATGAGAATCTTAATACAAAAGATAGAAAGAAAAACAAGATATACATAAATGAGAGGTGAATCCAATGAATGGTTCCCTCAATTAGAAAATATTTCCAGATAAAATCCCTATGGAATTATTACAAAGAAACTCAACAACACTGCCTAACCCCCATATAAGTCTTTAGGTACTTCCTTTATGCATTATGAATGCTTCAAGGTGGTCTTATCTTGGTCTTGTGGAGCAATTTTTATCTGGTTATAGTCACTAAATCAATCTAGGAAAGAGAAAAACAAATTCCCAGCTAGGTTGTCTAGAACCTGATCAATAAATGGTAGAGGGAAATGATCCTTCTGCGTGGCCTTATTCAGGGCTCTATAGTCCACACACACTCTCCACTTACCATTCTTTTTAGGTACAATAACCAACGGTGAAACCCACTCGCTTTCTGATATAGGATAGATGAATCTAGCATTGAGAAGTTTCTGGAGTTCCTCCTTAACTATTTCTTTATGATTAGGGTTCATCCTCCTTTGGGGTTGGCAAATGGGTCGGAATTCTTCCTTGATGTATATATGGTGGGTGCATAGTTTAGAGGAAATTCCTTTCATATCCATGTAATCCTGGGCAAATGCTTCCTTATGTTCAACTAGTAACTTCATCAATCGACGAGTTTCAACAATAGATAAATCGGGATTGACGTTCAGGGTTTTTCCAGGTTCAATTTCTACAGTGATGCTCTTAGAACTAACTTTCGTAAATAATTTGGTTGTTGTTGTTTCAACATTTTATGTTACAACATTTGTTGTTACAGCTAAATTGATTTGATTTACAGCAGTTCCAGAGAACATTTCTGGGCTCATCTCTTCCTGGGCAATAGGGTCAAAGATTCTAGTCAATCGGTGGTGCGTGTTTTGTGTAACATCAGAGGGGTCACATATAAATAAGTTGATTAACTCATCCTTTGTCTCGTCTTTGAAAATCAGGGCTCTTCCTAGGGTTAACACAGGCAAAGCACTTTCATGCTCAATGTCCATCCATAAAGAATTTCTGGGTTCTATATTGGGTGTATCATGAGGATACATGGTAATTTTTTTTTTGTCATAACCATCAGAGATGGTCATGGAACCAAATCTACAACCAATGAAAGCATCAGCTGTAGTTAACCATGGTCTTCCTAGAATTAGAGGGTGGCCACCCAGACGGGTTTTGGGTTGCAAAACGACAAAATCAACAGGATACTCCCATGAATCAACTGAAATGACTAAATCATCGATTACTCCTTCTGGTCTGATGGTGGAACGATCATCTAATTCTAAAATAGTAGGAGTAGGTCGGACTTGCATTCTGATTTGCAGCAATTGTGTAGTTTCTATTGGCATAATATTACTTGTTTCCCCTAAGTCAAATAACACATGAGGAATAGGTGTTTTTCCAATTTTGACAGTGATTGTAGGGTTTCCCGGGTCACCATATTTAATAGGTGGGGTTTTGCCTAACATCAGTTCAGACAAGTCCCCCACTACATGCATTGTGAGGGGGTCCCTAGGTTTCCTTCCAGGTTTTTTAGTACTTGTAGGGTTAGTATTTTTTGGAACATGTCCTCTTGTTCCTCGATTCATGTAGACTATTCATTCCTAAGAAAATAAAACCAATGTGCTTACAAAAATCTATAATTATCTTCCCCGACAATGGCACCAAAATGTTGGGCACTTTAATTGTCTAATTAAATAGATAATTAAGGTGTTCAATATAAATTGTCAAACCCATGAAAGTTTTGTTATTGCAAGATAATTGTGCACAATTTATGCTATATTATGGAAGCAACATTATTCAAATTGCAGCAAGAAACCAAATTGAAAGGTTAAACTTTAACACAAATTGCTGACATAGCTGGAGCTTCTACATAATTGAAATCACACTTGCACAAATGAAATCCTGAACTAATGGGTGCATACGAATCCTGGATTATCTAATATATTCTAACTTTATATTTTACTCTTGCAGAAAGAAACTCTGTGCTACTTTATGAAAGGAGACCTACTTAACTGCAGAAAAGGAATTCACACTTTTTTTTCCAGAGATTAAATCTAATGCAAAAAAGGAAAGCAATTCTCCAGCAATATCGAACAATTTACTCTAATTCTCATGAGAGACACAGATGCACATTAAACAGAAAAGAAATGACTGTAACAACAAATATATGCTAGAAATGATAAACATATCAATTATCCAAATCAAAGTAGTTAATCTAAAACAATAAAACAGAGGGGAGTCTGTGAGGAAGGTGGGCCCTTTCCCTCTCACTAAATCCACTCGAAAATAGACTAGAGTAGGTTAACGAAACTCAATCCACTTATTTATTGATTCGCCAAAAAGGTTCAGATACAATGTGCTCTTCTTCACTCTCTGTTCATAGCTAAAATTCGGTAGTAATGATTACAAAGGCTCTGATATTTAAAGGTAGAGTTATTCAGTTGAAAACGGACTCAAACCAGCTTTGAGAATCGAAGATTCTCAAGCTGTTCGTATGATATACAAAATCTGTTAAATGATCTTCATCATCAATGTGAACCAAAATGTGTAACAGCCTTGAGGATCAGTCTTCATGATTTGAATTTGCATGCAGGACCAGCTTCCAGGATCGGTGGATATCTGTTGCAACAGGTGTAGCAGCTTCCAAAAAGGGAGCACACTTGTTGTAGTCGTGTAACAACATGCATAGTTTACGCACAGTTGTAACAACCTTGTGTAACAACAACGATCTTTCTTTAAGACTTGGCTGTTCTACACAGTTTAATCATTAGCTTGAATATTCATGGGTAAAATATGAGAAACACTACCAATCCAACATGTTAAAGTGAATAAAATATAAAAGAAAGATTAATGATGTATACCTTGGGGAAAAGGATATTAGTAACAATTATTAGGCATTTAGCATAGAATTGGTAAGGTTGAATGTGCAAAAGAGATGGTGAAAAGGGGACATTTATGGGTCCTAACAATCTCTATGTGTGATTTTTTCAAACTGGAATAATCACCCAAAATACTATACTTAGGAATAATATGTGAATCCTTAAAAAATACCTTGCTTCAACCATATTTTTGTGTAATTATTCATTTGCAAGAAAGGGAAGGCTTAATTACAAGTTTGCATAAGTTTCATTGGCTTGGATCTAAAGACCTTCATATTGATTTTTGAGCTTCAATTATTTTAATTAAGGAAGGACCGATGTGATTGAATGAAATGGGATTTGAATAAGATTGCATATGTTGAATATGTTTTTATGTTTTGTTTAGCATGGCTACCTACTTACAACCATACACTAAAACAATACCTAGTTGTTTGTGGATTGAGCAAGATCTTATGCAAATTCTCTTTTAGTTGCAATGTCAACTAAGCATTACCATATCTCCTACTTGATGGAAGTCTATGATCTTAACATTCAAAATTATCTTAAGTAGAGATGGAAGCAAATCATAAATCATATATAGCTTTCAATCTTACCTTGGGTGCATGTAGTGAATGTGAATATTTTGAATCATATACACTGTGAAGTTAATGTCCCAAGAATAAAAGGACAATAGACATAACGTTATACTTCATTCGATTCCAAGATTAATTAACAAGGATTGTTTCTAGTTCAATTTTCACACAACTTG
>SNQJ01S0010316.1:8749-32730 GCA_010110895.2 Picea sitchensis
TTCTCATACTCTTTGTATTTGTATATGGTTCTAGATGACAGACCCAAAACTTGGACCACTTACCATTCTGACGAGTTGGTGAGTTCAGGAGGGATTTGTCTTCGTCCTGCAACCAATAATGTTGTAGAATATCATACCATGATCAGACTTTTGATTGAGGCTTCCTCTCTTGTTATATCTCATATAATTATAAATCTCAACTCTCAACTCATGGTTCATCAATCGAATCACATTCATTCTATTTGCAATACAATAGTGTTTACGTCTTTATTTAAGAGTTCTCCATCATGAAATGTCATTTTCTTTCATCGAATATCAACATATATTGAGAGAATTTAGCGTTATCACTAATTCATTAGCAAATTACATGTTACATTTGCATATTTCACATAGATAAACATTTGAAAGCATAAAGGTACAAGGATACATAAAAGTGCAAAAATGAAAAAATTTCACCGAGAGATAAGTAGTTGAAACAAAACACACACACACACACACACACACACACAAACACATATATATATTTGTATATAATTAGAAAACATATGCCATACATATGTCCAAAAAAGTACATAAGGGTAAACATATTAGGCTACATGGCCTATACATCATCGTCTCAAAATCTAGGACAACATCTATCAAGAAAATCTATTACTTTTCCTGTGGTGCATGGTGCTCATGATAGTAAGTAACCACTCTAGCTACTCGACTTAGAAATTGACTCATGCCCTCAAACACGCCCACTACGTGTCTCTGTAAGTGATGAGGGATATCCAAAAGGTGTATTTGGGGGACCACCATGGTTAAATGCATCAGGTTCCTCTCCATGTCTCGAAGCTCTCTGAAATCATCGCCTACCTCTAAGTCAAGGTTTTCTCTCTGTCGAGCATATGACGACATACCATCAGGACGTACTGGTCCCCGATTTGCAAGATGAATTTAAAAAAATCAATCTCTTTTTACAACAACAAAAAACATTACATACATTGAAACTTTAAAAAACATAATATCATGAGGTCATGTTCTTTAGAGACTCCCCTGAAGCATCCCACTGTGCTCCTTGTGTTGGATTACTGAGAGAGGGGGTGAATCAGTAATAGAGAAATTTAATCCTTTTCCACCATAAAATGAAAGTGTTATATCAATGTAGCATTATCATCCAATAGTTTCAAGGTAAACAAACAATGAACAAATGAGAGATCATACACATACATAGTACACCAGTGTTTTACATGGAAACCCAAAGAGAGAGAAAATCACATAAGGTTTTTTGTTATATGTGTTTAATAATTACATTCATTGGAATCACCAACTTCCTTTGTTTTCCATCTACAACTGGAAGAAGGCTCCAACCCCCTAGTTTCTCAGGCTACAGCCTAAGGGAAGATCCAAATTCCCAATTCTCTGGCTACAACCAAAAGGAGGTTATAGCCCCCTATGTTCTCCAACTACAACCAGAAGGTAGATACAACCACCTGTCCTTGCCCTGTCCAATTGCTCTGAAATATAAGTGCCAAATGTAGAAACTGAATATTTCACTGAGAAATATGTCACTGTATACTCATCAACCAATCTGATCTGATAAAAAATACCTCAAATGTAGAAACTGAGTATGTCACTGAGAAACCTGTCACTATATACTCATCAACCAATCTGATTTGATCACATATACCTCAAACACTATACAACAAGTCTATACCTCAAACAATCTGCTAGAACCTCACTGTTATACAACCTCTATTTGTACCAATAACTTCAGCAACATACCTCAAACATGAATTAATACTAAACTTCAGTAGATCTTCCTCATATCAACTCTACAACAAGACATAAACTCCTAAGAAGGCATCCACCATATTTACAAGATGAACCCTCAACTTGATTCATAAATTCAACACCACACATATGAAAACCATACCCTTTTGTTTTGTAGCATTATGTTGTCGCAGTTTTTCTTCCGCGAATCCACTACTGCGATTTTTTTGTTGCAGTTTTCCTGCTACACATTTCCTATCACACTTTTACTACTGCTATTTTTCTGCCGCAGTGTTTCTACCACACTTTTCTTGCCACACATTTTCTTCTGCAGTTTTCCTGCTGCACTTTTTATACCACACTTTTCTCACTGCACTGTTTCTACCACATGTTTTCTTCCGTGATTTTTTCTTCCACAATTTTTCTGCCGCACTTTTTCCACTGCACCTTTTCTACCGCATTTTTTCTCTATAAATAATACATTCCCAAATAATATTTCACAAAAATATATATTCAAGTGTGTTTTGAATGAGAGACCCTTGAATCTTATTTATACTTTTATGTACCTTCCTCAAGGGGTTACCTTCTAACCATATTAACCCACTTTCCTTATTTTAGGGTTAACCCACTTATAACCACTTGTCCACTTAACTTAACCACTTTCCATAATTATTAATTTCTCCATTAAATTTATTATTTAAATAAATTATTTTGCATTGTATTTGAATTATAATACACTCATCACTTCACTGTATTATTTAAATAATTTCTTCTTCGCAAACACTTTGAATAATTTGACTTTTTGGGGCTTCTAGATGACTTATGAGGCTTCTCTAACTTCACATGTCCATAAATCTTTAACCGTGAGGAGTTATGTGATGTTCCACATGCCACTAGAAATGACATGACATTTACTATCCATCTAGAATAGTTTTACCTTCAAATATATCAAAACTCATACCATTATCCATCAAACAAACTTGGTTCCATTACCCAAAACTTTGTTCTACCAAAATTTCTGAAAGGGTTGACTTCAATGACAACCAACCCAATTAATCAACAATATCCCTCTTTGGAATTGATGGAAACACTCTTATGCAATACTAAATTCATGTCATGCAATCTTGAAGTCATATCACTTATGCTCTTCCTATGACCATATCTCCCCCTGGAACCATGTCATGATGCTCTGCATATGATAAATATCTCCTCCTTTGTCATCAATGGAAAAAGTATCTTTCCATCTGGGGTTTCTCCCCCTAACTGAATTGTCCTTGGGGATAATCCCCCTGACTGAACTCTTCCTGAAATTGATCTCCTGACCTGAACTGTCCTCTTTATGGTGCTTTCTCATGTAAATCTAATACATATAAGATAAGCATTCAAAAACATTCATTTTGGAGTAGAAATTACTCCAAGTCTTTGGAAAAGATACTAAAAGGCTTCCCATGGAAGCAGTTTTGTAAATATGTCTGCCAATTGTTCTTTTGTGCCCACATATTCAACTTTGATGTTCTTCTCTGCAACCTATTCCTGTAGAAAGTGGTACTTTATTGTAATGTGACTAGTCTTGGAGTGCATCACCGGGTTCTTTGAGATAGTGATGACTCTTGTATTATCACGATAGATTAGAATGGGCTCATCATACTTAAGCTATATATCTGTCAGAGTTTGTTTCATTCATAAAACTTGTGTACAACATTTTGTTGTTGCAATATATTCTGCTTCGACTGTATATAAGGATACTGATGATTATTTCTTGCTTAGCCATGATACTAAACACTCACCCAAGTAGAATGCTACTTCACTGGTGCTTCGTCGATCATCAATGAAACCTTCCCAATCTTCATCTATGTAGGCAATAAGTAATAGATCCTTTCCTTTTGGATACCATAATCCAAACTCTTTTGTTCCTTTGATATATCTAAAAATCCTCTTCACTGCTATGACATGTGATTCCTTTGGTGTTGCTTGAAATCATGCCAAATGTCCAACTGTCTACATTACATTTATTCTGGATGTTGTCACATATAGTAAGCTACCAATCATTGACATGTATTGCCTCTGGTCTGTAAACTTTGAATCATCATCTTTTCTCAACTTGCAACTGGTTTGAATATGAGTGGTAACTAGTTTGCAATCTTCCATTCTGAACCTCTTTAGCATTTCTATGATATACTTAGTTTGAGAAATAAAAATTACTTGGTTTCTTTAACGTATCTGAAGACCCAAAAATAAGGATAGTTCTCCAAGTAATGGAATTTCAAACTCATTTTGCATATCCTTTGCAAATTTCTGGCTGAACCTGTCATCATTACTTCCAAAAATAATATCATCAACATAAACGTCAATCAATAAAATAGTATCTTGAGTTATCTTGATATAAAGTTTGTGGTTTGCACTTCCTTTTCTGAACCCTGCCTGATATACATATTTATCCAGTCTAGAGTACCATGCTCTAAGAGCCTGTTTTAGAACATACAAGGCCTTATTCAATTTGCACAGGTAATTTGTGTTCTCTGACAACTAAAATCATTCTGGTTGTTCTATGTAGACATCTTTTTCAAGTTCCCCATTCAAAAAAGTGAATTTCACGTCCACCTGATACACTTTAGTATTCGTAGAGAATGCATAAGATGAAATCAATCAGATTTCTTCCATTCTGGCAACGTGGGAAAATGTCTCTTCAAAGTTGATTCCTTCAACCTGTGCGTATCCTTTACATACCAATCTAGCTTTGTTCCTTGTAACATGTCCATATTCATTCAATTTATTTCTAAATACCCACTTTGTGCCAATCACATTCTTATTCTTTGGTCTTGGAACCAATTCCCAAAAGTCATTCTTCTCTATTTTATCAAATTCTTCATCCATGGCCTTATTCCAAAATTCATCCATGTTGGACTCTTCAAAATTGTTTGGTTCAGTCATAGATGAGATTTCCAGGTGCATTTGTTCTGGTGAATGTATTCTTATTCTAGTCTGAACTCCTGCATATTTGTTTCCGATAATCTGATATGAAGGATGATTCTTCTGTACTCGTTTTCTAGGTGTATTTGGAGACACTTGCTGACCTTTATGTTCTACTTCCTTCTGATCCTCTTCATCTTCCCCTTCTACTTCTTTTTCATTTTCCACTTCTTCTTTATAAGTCGTTCCATTGATTCATTTTCTTCTCCCTTTAATTCTCGTCCACTTGTTTCAACAATTGTTACATTGATGCTTTCCACAACTTTGTTCAATCTCAGATTGTAACAATTGTATTATTTCATTGTAGTTGAGTAAACAAAAGGTACTCCTTTGTCCACACAAGAGTCAAATTTTCTCATTCTGCCATCTTCTCTTTTGATGTAGCATTTGCTTCCAAATACTCTAAAGTTCTTCAAATTTGTCGGTCTTCCTTTCCATATCTCATAGAGAGTTTTGTCAGTGTTGTTTCTGATCATTACTCTGTTTTGAATGTAAACTGTTGTATGGACTTCATGTGTCCAATATATATATGTCAATTTGGAATCCATTAGCATTGTTCAAGCCATTTCATGTATTGCCATATTCTTTCTTTCAACAACTCTATTCTGTTGAGGTGTCCTAGCAATGGATAATTGTTTTTTTATTCCATGCCTAGTGCAATAGTCCATAAATGCTTTTGAAGTGAAATCTCCTCCATTATCATATCTCAAACATTTGATTTTGAATCCATTTCATTTTCAACCATTTCCTTGTAGACCTTGAAGTTTTCAAAAGCTTCTGACTTATTCCTGAGAAATCAAACTACAATAATTCTTGTATAATCATCAACTAATAACATAAAATATTTCTCACCTTTTAAACCCTTTTTTGTAGTTGTTCCAACTAGATCAGTATGCACAATTTCCAGTGGTCTTGTCATTGAATATTCATTTGATTTAAAATTGGTCTTTGTTTTCTTTCCTTGTTGACAATGCTTGCATAAAGTGTTGGTTGGTTTCATGATCCGGGGAATTTCTCTAACTACTCCCTTTTTGCTAACTTTGACAAGGTTACCAAAGTGTATGTGACCCATTCTTCTGTGCCATAGTTGTTGCAATCAATTACACTTAATACATATATGTTGCTTGAAGTTCTTGTAGTTGTTGTAATCAATTTTCCTGATCCTTCTTTTCTTATCTCGCACTTTTGTGAATTGAAAGTAACTTTATTACCTTGGTCACACATTTGAATCACACTTAGAATATTATGCTTCATATCTTCTATTAGTAAAACATTTTCTTCCTTGGTATTCTTGTTTCCAATTCTTACCATTCCTTTCCCAATGATTTTAGTTGAATCATCATTTCCTAAGGAGACTGATCCATTTCTTTTGTTTCTTAATGTAAGAAACCTTTCTTTATCACCTGCCATGTGTTTTGAACAGGCATCGTGAACATACCAACCACGTTTCTTCTTTTTATCTTGTAGAGCAAGTGTGCATTCTTCATTGCTATACTGATTTTGATTTTGTATCCATGGTCTGTTATGAGGTTCTTGTATGTGACTGTTGTTGTTCTATTATGGTTCTCTAGGAGGAACTGTCATTTTGCAATCTTTGGCCATGTGTCCAAAGTTGTTACACTTGTAGCATTCCACTTCAATGCTTAATGATTAAATCCTGATGTAACTTCTTATCTGTGTTTCAATAGGAATTCTTGGATAACCATTTTGTGTATCACTTTAAAATTTGTTTATGTTCCTATTGTTAGCTTTGCAATTCATATATTTATGTCCAAAATTATTGCATGCATAAAATAAACCAAAAAATTTAGTTTGATACCTGAGAGTTTAAGATCTTCTGAAAGGCACTGCTCTTCTGAATCCTTCCTCTTCTTGATGCCTATCTGTCGATCATTGATTCTGAAATCCGAAACTTCTCGCTGGAGGAGTGTCCCTATAATATTATTTGTAGGTCTTCCTATCCCTTTTGATTGTTTCTGCACAACTTTTTGGATATGTTTATTGTTTTTTTGTTTTGGATCTTGATCCTTTTTCTGTTTGATTGTATCCAAGTTTGGTCTTGTCATGATGAGGCTTTTGATTGCTGATAATGTCATCCAAAACTTTTGATTTGTTCTACATATTTTTCTTTTGAATATCCTTTCTTAATGTGACAATCTTTGCCTCCAAATTTTCAATGATCTTGTCTCTTTATTCTAGTTGTTATTTGACTGCTTCTTCAATTCTTTTATCTTCTTCTATTTGAACCTTCAAATTTGTGATCATTTGTTCTATTTCCTGAGTGTCTTCTTTCTTGTCTAGTTCTGGTTGTAGCTGATTTTGTTTCTTCTTTTATCTTCTTATAACTTCTATGACAGTCAACAATTCTTCTTGGTAGTCAACTTCTGCCTCTTCATACTCTTCTTCGGTGTCTTCTTTATCAGAGTATTCTACTTCCATGAATAGAAATCTTAATGTCTCACTGTCACTGACTTCATCTTCATATGATGAGGAGATTTATTCTATGGTACATAATTTATTCTTGAAAGATTTCTTTATGGTTATTTTTCCTATATATGTTTGTTTGTTATTTGAGTAATCTTCATCATTCCTCTTGTTTTTCTTATGAGGACATTTGTTAGCAAAATGACCAATACCATCACAATTAAAACAAATCAATGGAATATTACGTTTATATCTATCGTCGGTTCCCTTGTTCAATTTTTTGACAAAGTTGGCCACTTCTTCATCATCTTCCAAGATGTCACTATTGTTGTTGTGTTCTTTTTTTTTTTTCCTTTGACCTTTTCGATGCTTTGAAATATTCTTCTTTTATATCGGTATTTTCCTGTTCATTTCTCATTTCATATGAAATGAATATTCCAGGTAGTCCGTCCATGCTTATTGAGTCTAGATATTCCAGGTAGTTCATCCATGCTTAGGACCAAATCTCATAGGAATAGATCTTGTTACCTTCTAAACAATTGCAGATTCTTTAATTTAATCTCTCAATCCTATGATTTCATTTACTTCTTCATCAAATTGTAAGAAGTAAGCTACAATATTCTCATATTCCTTCATCTTTAGTTGTTTGAACTTACCTCTATACGTTTGAAGCTTTGCTTCTTTGACTTCTGAATCTCCTTCATAAATATTTTGAAGCTTGTCCCCAATCTCTTTAGTGTATTTACAATGTATAACTTTGGTGTTTACCGATTCACAAAGACCATTCAAAAGTGCATTTGTGGCTTTAGAATTATTTTGACCGAGTTTTATTTCTGTTTCATTTTTCGGCGGAACTGTTGGCTCTTTTTATCCATCTACAACTGATTTCCAAATTTCAAATCCCTGTGCCTGTATATATGTTTTCATCCTTCTTTTGAAAAATGCATACTTCTATCCATCAAACTGTGGTAATCCATTTGTATACATGTTGTTGCTCTCCATGATCAACCTTTCAATGGTTAAAATAATTTCGGAAGGAACCTGCTCTGATACCAATTGTTGAATTACTGAGTGGGGAGGGGGTGAATCGCTAATAGAGAAATTTAATATTTTTTCACCATAAAATGCAAGTGTTATATCAGTGTAGCATTATCATCCAATAGTTGCAGAGTAAATAAACATTGAACAAATGAGCAATCATACACATACACAATACACAAGTGTTTTACGTGGAAACCCAAAGTGAGATAAAACAACAAAACACTTTTTCTTATATGTCTTTAAGAATTACATTCATTGCAAGCACCAACTTCCTTTGTTTTCCAGCTGCAACTGGAAAGAGGCTCCAACCCCTTAGTTTCTCAGGCTATAGCCCGAGGGAAGCTCCAAATCCCCAATTCTCTGGATACAACCTGAAGGAGGCTACAACCCCCTATGTTCTCCGGATATAACAGGAAGGTGGATACAACCACCTATCCTTTCCCCATCCAACCGCCTTGAAATATAAGTGCCAAATGTAGAAACAGAATATGACACTGAGAACCCTGTCATTGTATACTCATCAACCAATCTGATCTGATCACATATACCTCAAATGTAGAAACTAAATATGTCTCTGAGAAACCTGTCACTGTATACTCATCAACCAATCTATTATGATCACATATACCTCAAACATTATACCACAAGTATGTACCTAAAACCATGTGCTAGAACCTCACTATTATACAACATCTATTTGTACTAATAACTTTAGCAACATACCTTAACCAAAATCCCCCAAACATGAACCGATACTAAACTTCAGTAGATCTGCCTCGAATCAACTCTACAGCAATCAATAAACTCCCAAGACGACACCCAACATATTTACAAGGAAAACCCTCAACTTGATTCATAAATTCAACACTACACATGAGAACCATAGAATTTTTCTTTTTGTAGCGTTTTGTTGCCGCGAATCCACTACCATGATTTTTTTGTCGTACGTTTTCTGCTGCGGTTTTTATGCCACACTTTTCCTACCGTGATTTTTCTACCGCACTTTTCTTACTACACTTTTTCTTCCACAGTTTTCCTACCACAATTTTTCTGCTGCTCTTTTCTTGCTGCACTTTTTCTCCCGCAATTTTTCTGCCGTGATTTTTTCTACCACACTTTTTCTGCCAAAGTTTTCCTGCTGCACTTTTTCTACCGCACTTTTTCGTGCCGCACTTTTTCTACCACACTTTTTTTCTATCAACAATACCTTCTGAAATAACCTTTCCAAAAAATAGATATTCAATGATATTCAAGTGTTTTTTGAATGAGAGACCCTTGACTCTTATTTATACTTTTATGTAGCTTCCTCAAGGGGTTACCTTCTAACCATCTTAACCCACTTTCATTATTTTAGGGTTAACCCACTTATAACCAATTGTCCACTTAACTTAACCACTTTCCATAGTTAGTAAGTTCTCCATTAACTTTATTATTTAAATAATTTATTTTGCATCCTCTTTGACTTATAGTACACTCATCACTTCACTTTATTATTTAAATAAAAATTTCTTTGCAAACACTTGGACTACCTTGACATTTTGGGGCTTCTAGATGACTTATGAGGGTTCTCCAACTTCACATGGCCATAACTCTCTAACCGTGAGGAGTTATGTGACGTTCCACATACCACCGAAAATGGCATGATATGTATTATCCATTTAGAATTGTTTTACCTGCAGATATATCAAAACTCATACCATTATCCATCAAACAAACTTGGGTCCATTACCCAAAAATTTGTGCTACCGGAATTCTCTACTGAACTTTCTTCAAGGGTTCACATCAATTACAACCAACATAATTTATCAACACCTTGTGGAAGCGCCAAGTCCGTACCTCCTCGAAAATACATACTAGCATAGGGGACGTCCTCTATCATAGGGAGTTTTTTCTTCCACCAATCAAAAAATCAACATCAAAAGAATAAACTGGACAACCAAACCCTAGTCAGGATGAGAAGATGGTCCATTTATCCATGCATGGTTTCATAATCGGACGTGCATGCATGTGAATATTCATATGTAGAAATGTAAATCTCTCAAAAAATACTAATACTAACAAAGAGCAATATCTAAATTGTTTTTGATTCCTTGTCTTATATCTTGTGATTTGATCCTTCAAATTATTCAACACACTGATACACAAATTGAAAATATTTGGTTCCATGCACTAAACTACATAAAACATCTGTGATTTGGAGTGTAGGTGGGGATAAGTGCTCCATTACAGTTTAGAAATGGTAAATGCGATAGTGCAGAGAGGATGATCCACTATATCTTTGATGGAAATCTTAGCATTGGTCTTGTAAGAATTTGCTTATAAAAACTCTAAAACATAACTATCAGTAGTCTTATTCGTTGCACGGGACCCATACAATATAATAGGTGCTCCTTGTTTCGATATCCCTATCAGATAATATATGTCCTCCAACTCGATCTTGAGGTTATGAGGACCAATTCTAAAAATGTGTTTGTTTACATCCCACATTACTATTAAATGCTCCAAAAGTGTAACCTCTTTTATCATACTCCGGGTTTCAAAGAAATTAAATAACCCACAGTTCCTGAGATCATTTATGGTTTATTGATCTTAAAAAGTGGCCAAATCATCCATTTAATGCTATTTTTTCTTCCATTCTAACACTGTGGCAAGTAATCTCCTGAAAATGACAATAAAAATAGTCAACAAATATTTGAGACCAACTCGGTGCTTTTCTATTAAGAAAAATTCATTTTTTTTTTCGCTCGACGCCCCCCCAAGAGAGTTACAATGAATCGACACCCTTTTTTACGTCATGTAGGGCATCACTAACACTCCTCACAATAGTCTAAGGGATCGTCCCTGCTTGTGGGCACCATTAAATCCATGGCTTGTCCCAAATCTAGGATAATGTCTGTGAAACGAAAAAAATGAAACCATTAAAAGATAGAGGATGGAAAGAGCGATTACCTAGTCCAAGCGATAATAAAAATGATGCTGCAGAGCTCCCAAAATCAACAACAAAACAATTGATCAGAAAGGGGTAAACACACCGAATTTTACAAGGTGAGGTGAAAATGGATTGGAATTTGGTCTATTTGGCCCTATTTTAACATTTTAACTAAGTTCATTTTTATGCACTTTCATACTAAATCACCCTAGAGAGATATTTTTATGATTTTATGTTAATTTCTGACACACTTTTTTCCTAGACATGGTATGTTTGGCAGGTTGCTAGGAAGCATAACACTTTGATATCGTCTATCGAGTGATAGTTTAACCCTTTTTCGGTCTTTCTGGACTAACTAGGAAAAAGGAATACTCTGACCACTTTGGTTAGAAGAGTTCTCTCTCATATCATTTTATACTTTTTCGGGCTTGAGTAACTAAAACTTAAGAAAAAAGTCAACTTTGGAGTTTTCTTTAAGTTATTTTCAAAACTTCGTAAACATGAAAAGCCACCGAGTTTACCTTCTCTGGGATCATAAAATTATTCATTGAAGGACCCATATTGGATCGAACCCTTACTTCTTTAGGTTCATTAAGCATGTGAAGAGGAGCTTGCAGAAGGTGACTTATACTGAGCATTTTTTATCCTCCTCAAGCTCATTAAGGAACAAAAAGGTACTCATCTATCTGGATGGGGGAAATATTTGGGAAGTGGGTCAATATTTTGAAACATTATGGAAGCTATTCTTAGTCATCCTTGAACATGGCACATGTATGCATTCCCTCACAATTTGGAAATCCACTTGTCTCTGAGTCACACCAATTCTATGTGTCGTCATAATATTTTGATTCCATTGAAGAGAACCTTTGGTTGTTGTCACATTATGTTTGTATCAATGCTTCATCTATTCAATGTTGTCAAGTTTCTTATCGTTCCATGCAATGTTCAAGGGAAGTCTCAACTTCAATCAACCTCTACAATATTATCCATTTTCATACCCATTCTAGTTCTTCCACATTTTCTCTATCATCTCAAAACAATATCCTAATCAATTTCATGTCAATTATGGGGGATACATCATGGCCCTTCTTCAACAAGTTTGTTCCTTTCAAATTCATCACATTATATGATAGTCAGATTTAGAAATAAACTAGTTCCTTGGAACCTACATGCCTCAATGACATGTTTCCTCGCTTTCTGTAACACCCCAAGTTTCGATCCCCCATTTTAAATAATGTATTGTTACAATGATGAGAGGCCAGAATGCCCAAACAATTATTAAAAGGCCAGTGTGCCCAAGACATGTAATGTTTTTTTTATCATTATTAATAATAAATACATGGTTGGATGCTAGACTGACAAGGAATAGAGTTATAGGGGGCTATGATTACACAAGAGAGGGGGCTTGAGGGGATAAGTGTTTATTCCTATTTTAATTACCCCTTTTTTTCTAAAGGAGGGGATCGATTACGTGAGCTTCTTGGGGAAGGCCGAGAGGTTATTTATTTCCCCACGAAGTTACTTAAACTTGCCTTTGGTCTGATGGGGGGTTTGACTCATGGCTTGTTCGCTGATTTTCTTGTACGTTCATTCATTTCCCTCATGCACTTTCATGCACTCACTCACCCATTCATTGATCCATCCTCATCTGTGTCTTGGATTGGGAAAGGGAACCAAACTGCCGAATATTAGCCACGAGATAGTTGGTTCTAGGGGTCGTTGGTGTGATGTAGCCATGATTTGAGGCATGCATGTCTAATATGCATTGGCTTGTGTCCAACATTGCTCACACCTGTGAGTCTTGAGAGTTACAACATTGAGATTCTAGACCAGTTGTGTTGGAGCCCGAATAAAGAGAAGGAATTCCTGAGGGACAGCGTGGCAAAGAAGGGTGGAGGTCTGTTCTCTCAGGTGGTGAAAACTGGGTAGAAGAGAGCTTGGTACTTGGATTACTGTGAGAGTTGGGAAGCCTGTGAGATCCTGGGTGCTAACTGGTTTTGGAAGCCAGGTAACACTCTGGAATTGTCCTTGTGGATTCAAGCCCTGGCTTGGGGGTGACAATGTTGTTGAGATTTGGAATAGTAGTGTCTATGGTTGGGTGGAATGTTCTTTGTCTATAGCCAGTTGGTGTCATATTTTATAAAGATAAGTTATCTTTGTTATGGTATCATTTGTAGGTATATGAATGTTTTTTTGCTTTATATTTAATTATCATTTAATTGAATCTTTAGACTATGGATGCCTGCTGACTACTGTTGTTCATGTCGTTAAAGTCTTTCCTTTTATGCATCCTTAGATTTTAAAAAGGTATCGGTAAGAGAAAGAAGTCCAAGGACGGGCTTGAAGGTGGCATACCCCGACCCGTGGGTGGTTGGGTATGTTACAGATTGGTATCAAAGATTCTGGTTGAAACAACATGCCAGTATGGGTCGGGTCTACTAGTCAGAGTCTCTTGGTTATAGATCGAACCCTGACCGTGGATTTGAAAAGCTCATGAGGAATGGCATTACTGAATCTACGCAGGAGCTGGAATGTCATAGATCCTTTGTAAGGGTTCAAAGGATAATGACCATTCCCCTTCGAATTTGGGAGTGATCGCCACTATAGGATTAGGAGAGATCTACGTTCGTTGGATCGAAGGATAGGTGAACAAGGGTCATCTGATGTAATGTAAGAAAGGGTTAATTTCACAACCATTCGATCCCATGGAAGAGAGAGATCAACGGACAAGAGGCATTGCGGGGAACCAGGTTGCACTAGAGATAATTTCCCAAGGCGGTCCCACAATCCAAAGCATGATTTCACCAAGGGGTTATGTGTCAACATTAGGAGAGTTCTGGGGCAACAAGCGGGTTACTCCAACTATCGATGTGTGCCCCCACAAAATGAAAGTCATGCAGTGATGTGACATGTTAGTACCCAAGTGATGAACCTCCAAGGAGAAGAAGTAGTCGGGGACCATTGATCTGTCGAGAACCACACGTCAACCAATCGTGTGCTCTGGGTAAAAGCACCCTGGGAAAAGGCGAGCAAGGAGAAGTTGAGAATTGAGGTTTTTGAACCTCAGAGATCCAAAGTGAATTTCATTTGTCCGATCCAGGAGGACACGCGAAAGAAATCCACGCACTTCGGAGAAAAGCAAAGGTTGAGAGTTGATTTCTCCGAAGTACGAAGACCTGAAGAAATCATAGCCGTCTATTCATGGGAAACATGCGTCACTAGATTGTGAGCTTCGGATAAAAACATTTCGGAAAAAAAAAGGTTGAAGTTTGAGTTTTTCGAAACCCAAAGAGATGAAAGGATATTAGCCATTGATTTGTCGAGAGCAATGCATCACCAAATCCATGGCTCCATATAAAAACTAGTGGGGCCAGATAAGTTTTGAAGTTTGAGATTTCCAATGTCCGAAGACCCAAAGTAAGCCTCAACTGTCAGATTAAGGAGGACACATGGTTTTGATCCGTGGACTCCGAGTGAAGACCCAAAGTGAATCTTAACCATCCAATCTAGGAGTATACATGGTGACAGATTGGTCAGTTCGGGAATTTAGAGTTCGAGAGAATTGGAAGTGTGTTAGTGTTAAAACTCCCGAAGCTTGAAGCCCGAAGGGCCAAAGTGGTGGGGCATGATGATGTCACCTGGAGGTGATGTGGACCCAAAAATTATGAAGTGACATGGCTTGCATACATCACCTGGGATGACATGGACACATGGGATGTGTGCCATGTGTCAGTAAGGTTTGAGCATTTGGAGTATTGAAAAGTCGGTCAGAACGTGACACGTGTCACCTGTCTGATTGGGCCATGTGTCTGCTTCCATCATTTCTCCACGTGGCGACAGATCGTGTAGTCTGGAGATTGGGCACTCAAGAGGGGAAATATGTGACTAGTTGCATGGGGTTGAAAACTCCCAAAGGCCCGAAGGTCAAAGTACATATGGACCATTGATTGCAGAAGACACACGTCAAAGGATCATCGACTTCAGGTGAAAGCACTCCGGGAGAAAGTGCAGGAGGAAATTTTGAAACTTCCAAAGCATAAAGAGCCGAAGTGATTCACTTCCATTGATTTATGGGTGGACACCCATTGACAAATCATGAACTTCGGGTAAAATAATTCCGGGAGGAGCCAAGCGAGGAAAGTTGATACTCCTGAAGCACAGAGTCCCCAAGTGGATCTCGATCGTTGATCGTGAAAGAGGATGAGGACCGTTGATTTGGTCCTGGTTGAATGTTTCGAAGTCTCGAAGGTCTGGACAAAGCACTTTTTAAGGTAAGAGCAGGGTCATGGTCGTGGTCATATGCAGATTGAGAGCTGAGGGAAGGAGGACTAGAGACCGAATTGGTTGTCTTTGAGAAAGAAAAGTGATAAGGAAGGATTTAGGCACATTTTCTAGTCATGGTCACCTGGGAAGGTGGTTTGAAGGAAACGCCTACACAAGATGAAATTTTGTGTCAACCAAGGATAATAGGACACTTTTATTTTCAGAGAATGGGGATATGATCTCCATGAAAAAAAAAAATAAAGAGACTTGTAGCATGCTTTGGAAATTTTCTTTATCATGTGTGTAATTCTAACAAAATGGTCGCTTGCACATTTGGAAGAATTAAGGGGCTTAAGAACATCAGCTCAGGATGCGTATTGAGGAAATGGAAAAAGGAAAGGGAGCCTACAGTCATGATAAGGAGGTCGAAGGCCAGAATACCATAGTTGGTAATGCAGAGACAGAGTCCAATGGACGCAAGGGAAAAGGAGAACAAGAAACGTTAATAGAAATGGTAAGAATCCTGAAGATGGAAGTGTAGAGCTACAAAGAAGACAACGAGAGATTGATGAGAGAGAAAAGTCAGATAAATGCTCGAGTGTTGTAGAGCTTAAATCAGTTGTAGAGACAAACAAAGAAGGGATCAAACTCAAGACAAGAGGAAGAAGGTAGGTGCCATGAAAGAAGGGATGATCATGGAAGAGTTGGTTATTCTAGAAGTTCTAGCAGAGATCATGGACACCACTCACCTCCTTACTCAGAAATAAATTTTTATGCATTGAATGATCCCATATGCAGTCCAGAGGTGTCTCTTGTCAAACACCAAAGAAGGAAACAAGAGGTATATAGTTTGCAAGGAGATTTGAGGAAGCTTAAGCCACCTTCCTTTGAGGGTGAAAGAGAAAGGGAATATGATTTCGAAGCATGGTTTATTGGTCTCAGGAGATTTTTTCAGTAGCATAACTATTCATCCAACCTGGAAGCCAGGATTTCCACCTACCATTTACATGGGAA
Organism: Picea sitchensis; assembly: GCA_010110895.2. NCBI lineage: Eukaryota > Viridiplantae > Streptophyta > Pinopsida > Pinales > Pinaceae > Picea > Picea sitchensis. The sequence continues at coordinate 25,146 of SNQJ01S0010316.1, forward strand.
AGATGCAATGTGGTGGGACCAAATAAATAAAGTGGAACATGTTAATGAAAGTAGTATCGCTTGGAAGAAGTTCAAGAATTACTTCCAAAAGGAGTACCTCTCAGAGTCTTTCTATGAAAAGAAAATCTAGGATTTATTTAAACTCAGGTTGGGAAGCATGACTATGGTAGAGTATGAGAAGAAGTCCTTGGGATTGTTAAAGTATGTCAGGTTCATTAGTGATGAGAAAGTAAAAATAAAAAGATTTCTAAGTGGATTGCCAACCTTTTATAAGGAAAATATCAAGTATGATGAACCCAAGACCTTGAATGAAGCCATCATGAAGGCTAAATACCTGTATGTGCAAGGCCAGGGAAGAGAATCTCTCCAAAAATCTTGGAAGGACAAGAAAAATTTGAAGTCCAATCAGAGGAGGAAAGGATTCAAACGTTCCTTCAATAGGAATGAAACTAATAGAAATCATCAAGATCAATATGCTAAGGGATATTTCAAGAAGGAAGATTCCTTGGGAAAAAGGGGAAGACCACCAATCCAATGATGGGGATGCAAGGAATGTCACCTGTACAATGATTTGTCACACAGAAAGGACATAATGAATACTATGCACAACATCCAAGAGGCTACGACAATCGAAGATATGGGAATAATCTATGCATCTTTAAATGATTGATAAGCAGAGTACCCTTCCAATATTATCGAGGTGGAAGGTAAGATCATAAATCAGCCTGTTGCTATTTTGATTGATTTAGTAGCAAGTAATTTCTACATTGATCCTAAGATAGTGGATAGATTACATTTGGAGAAAAGTAAACTTGGAAAAGAAAGTTTGGTTCAGTTAGCCACTGGAACCAAAAGGAGAATCCATGATATGTTCAGAAGTTGTTCCATAAGTCTTAATGGTGTGAATACTAGTATTAATCTAAATAGCATACCATTGGGGTATTATGATATTCTGATTGGAATGGATTGGTTGGAAAAGAATCATGTTGTCCTATATTTTCATAACAAGACATTTACATCTCTTGATGGAAATGGAAAATAGAGCACTGTGAAAGGAGTTCCAAGACCCATCTCTATAAGGGAGATTTCAGCCTTACAGTTGAAAAGATGTTTTAGGAAAGGATGTCAACTGTATATAGCTCATGTGGAGGAGACAAATAATACAAAGGGTCTAAGACTTGAAAATTTCTCGGTACTATAGGAATTGAAGATGTATTCCAACAAATACCCAGATTGCCACCAAGAAGGGAGATATATTTCTCAACTGATTTAGTGTCAGAAGCTACCCCAGTGTCAAAAACACCTTACAGAATGAGCACACCAGAGTTAAAAGAATTACAAATGAAGTTGGAGGAATTGTTGAAGAAAGGGTACATATGTCCAAGTGTTTCACCTTGGGGAGAACCAATACGTGTCGTCAAAAAGAAGGATGGAACCTTGAGGTTGTGTATTGACTTCCGACAACTGAACAAGTACACTATAAATAACAAGTATCTTCTACCCCGAATTGATGACCTCTTTGATTAGCTAAGAGGAGCAAAGATATTCTCAAAGATTGAACCGAGGGAAGGATACCATCAGGTAAGAATCAAGGAAGAAGACATTCATAAGACAACCTTTAGGACCAGGTATGGGCATTATGAATTTGTAGTGGTGCCATTTGGACTGACCAATGCACCAACTGTCTTCATGTGCTTAATGAACAACATATTCAAAAATTATTTGTATATGTTTGTCATAGTATTCCTGGATGACATACTTATATATTCTAAGTCTGAAGAGGAGCATGAACATCACTTAAGATTGGTGTTGCAAGTATTGAGACAACATCATTTGTATTCCAAGTTGAGTAAGTGTTCTTTTTATCAAAATCAGATGCATTACATGGGACACATTATTTAAGAGCTAGGCATAGTAGTAGATCTAGAGAAGATTGAAGCCATTAGAGGATAAACAACACCCAGAAATGTGTCAGACGTCAGATCTTTTATGGGATTAGCTAGCTACTACAAAAGTTTCATAGTAGGTTTCTCTAATATTTCTCATCCCTTCACTTCTTTTCAAAAGAAGGGAACTAAATTTGAATGGAAACTCGAGTGTGAAAAGAATTTTAATCTGTTGAAGGAATTACTTACTAGTGCACCTGTGTTAAAGATTGTTGACCCAAATGAAAGTTTTTTGGTATGTACAGACGCATGGAAGGAATGAATTGGGGGAGTCCTCACACAAAATGGGCATGTCATTGCATATGAGTCCAAAAAGATTAAGGAACATGAGAGGAACTATGCCATGCATGACTTGGAACTTGCTACCATTGTTCACGCCTTGAGAATGTGGAGGCATTATCTCATGGGGAAGAAATTCGAATTAAGGAAAGACCACATTGGCCTGAAGTATCTTTTTGAACAACTGACCTTGAATTCCAGGCAAACAAGATGGTTGGAATTTTTAAGTGAATATGACTTCGATATCAAGCCTATCAAAGGAAAGGAGAATAAAGTTGTTGATGCACTTAGTATAAGAGTGCATCTCATGCATGCTACTGCTATCAATATGCATCAGTTAGACTTGAAGAGAATAATTTTAGATGGTCTTGTTACATATCAGTATTACCTACAGGTAAAGGAAAACTTACAACAAGGAAGTGTACAACAAAAAATAAAAGAGTATGAGATAAAGGAAGACAGATTACTCATGCATAAAAATAGAATATATGTTCATAGTTTCGGAGAACTGAGGAATTTGGTACTGAAGGAAATGCATGATGTTCCTTATGCTGGACATCCCGGTTACCAGAAAACAATTACAATAGTAAGAAGCCAGTTCTTTTGGTCGGGAATGAAGAAGGATGTTGCTGGTTACATCGCTCGATGTATGGAATGTCATAAGGTGAAGGATGAGCATAGGCACCTAGTGGGTTTGCTGGAACCATTTCCAATCCCATAGAATAAATGGGAAGTGATCGCCATGGATTTCATCACAGGATTACCCAGAATGAATAAGCAACGTGATGCAATCATGGTGGTGGTTGACAAATTAACAAAGGCTACTCATTTTGTGCCTGTGAAGACAACACATACAATGACTAATATTGCAGAAATTTTCATGAAGGAAATTGCTAGGTTGCATGGGATACCTAGGACAATCATTTCGGACAGAGATACGAAGTTTACCTCCAATTTCTGGAGGGGATTGTTTAAATGATTTGGCACAAATCTAAACTTTAGCACAACATATCATACCTAGAAAAATGTACAAACAGAGAGGGTCAATCGAATAATTGAAGACATGTTGAGAATGTATGTGATGGATAAGCCATCTAAGTGGGAAGATTACTTACAATTGGTTGAGTTTGCATATAATAATGGGTATCAAGATTCATTAAGAATGAGCACATTTGAAGCCTTGTATGGTAGGAAATGAAATACTCCAGTGAGCTGGGACAACCCATCAGATAGAGTGGAACTTGGGCCGGAGTTGCTCAAGGACATGGAAGACCAAGTGCTTTAGATCAAGCGGAATTTAAAGGCAACTCAAGATAGAAATAAATTTTATGCTGACAAGAACAAGACAACTAGATAATTTAAAGTAGGGGATCTTGTACTTCTAAAAGTGAAGCCCAAGAAAAGATATTTGGAATTGGGTAGCTGTACAAAGTTGGCAACCAGATTATATGGTCCATTTGAAATATTTTACAGAATAGGGCCAGTTGCATACATGCTTGCATTGTCTTCTTCCATGAATGTGAATAATGTATTTCATGTCTCTTTACTAAAGAAATATGTACATGATCCTAACCATGTTATTGATTAGCATCTGATTCAGGTAGAGATGGAGGGAGACTTTCAGGTTCAACCAGTACGGGTATTGGACAGAAAGGTAAAAACGCTCCGAAATCGAGTTATAGAACAAGGACAATTTCAGTGGACATGCTACGGTCCTAAAGATGATACCTAGGATAATGAAGTTTCAATGTGGACATAGTGCCCGCAACGTTTTGATTAAATTTGAGATTTTGATCTCTATTTTGTATATGCACTGAGGACAATGCCAAAATAAGGGGGAGGGGATGTAACACTCCAAGTTTCGAACCCCCATTTTAAATAATGTATTGTTACAATGATGAGAGGCCAGAGTGCCCAAACAATTATTAAAAGGCTAGTGTGCCCAAGACATGTAATGTTTTTTTTATCATTATTAATAATAAATACATGGTTGGCTGCTAGACAAATAAGGACTTGAGTTATAGGGGGCTATGATTCACAAGAGAGGGGGCTAGAGGGGCTAAGTGTTTATTCCTATTTTAATTACCCCTTTTTGTCTAAGGGAGAGGATCGATTATGTGAGATTCTTGGGGAAGGCCAGGAGGTTCTTGATTTCCCCATGAATTTACTTAAACCCACCTGTGGTCTGATAGGGGGGTTCTACTGATGGCTTGTTCACTAATTTTCTTGTACATTAATTCATTTCCCTCAACCACTTTCATGCACTCACTCACCCATTCATTGATCCATCCTCATCCGCGTCTTGGCCTGGGAATGGGAACTGAAATGTTGAATATTAGCGATGATATAGTAGGCTATAGGGGTCGCTGGTGTGATCCAACCATGATTTGAGGCATGCATGTCTGAGATGCATTGGCCTGTGTCCAACATTTCTCACAGTTGGAAGTCCTGAGAGTTCCAAGATTGATATTTTGGACTAGTTGGGTTGGTGCCCTAATAAGTATAAGGAATTCTTGAGGGGCTGCATGGAAGATAAGGGTGGAGGTCCATTCTCTCAGGTGGTGCAAGATGGGTAGAATAGAGCTAGGTACTTGGATTGTTGTGAAAGATGGGAAGCTTGTGAGAGCTTGGGTTCTGAATGGTTTGGGAAGACAAGTAACACTGTAGAATCGTCCTTGTAGATTCATAGCTCTGGCTCGGGGGTGATGATGCTATTGAGATTTGGAACAATAGTGTCTACAGTTGGGTGGAACATCCTTGGTCTACAACCGGTTGGTGTCATATTTTATAAAGATAATTCCTCTTTGTTATGGTATCGTATGCATGTATATGAATGTATTTCCGATGTATATTTAATTATTGTTTAATTGAATCTTTAGACTATGCATGCATGTTGACTACTGTTGTGCATGTCGTTAAAGTCTTTCCTTTTATACAACCTTAAATTTTAAAAAGGTATCGGTAAGAGAAATAAGTCTAAGGGCAGGCTTGAAGGTAGCGTACCCCATCCTATGGGTGGTTGGGTATGTTACACTTTCGACAATGGGTTTACATCACTGGCCCCTGATCAGAAGAATTTGCCAAGTGTTCGACTTCAGGTCATTGATTCCCATTCATTGGATTGTACTCAGGTACCTTCAGAGTCATTGACATCAGTGGTGATTTCCCTCACACTTCTTAAGAATATACATTAATTACTAGTAATCAAGTTGTTTCTACCATGTTTGACATCATCACCTATATTCACATGGTTAGAATCATACTAGTTCGGGATCAAGATGAAGAACCTGGGAGCCTTCTTGTCACCTACCAGTTTTATGAGCCTAACCTGGGTTGTGAAGGATATCAATATTACGGATATACATTGTCACACACATCTACTTTTTATTGGTTTGTAGCTATGTTGTTGTCATAGTGTAGCTCCACTATGTAAAATCTCATGGCTACAGCCTGATCAAGTCATGGAGGTATGGATTCACATTGTATTTTTGGTTTCCATATCCTTAGTTAGTGTTGTCATGGATGTGAAGTGTATTGGTCAGAGGCCATGCTAAGATTCTACTTTTCATCTATCATGGAAAATTCCAATCTCAAGATGATTCATATATATGTTCTTTGATGTTTGTTTGCAACTTCGATTTGACTCTCCTATTCCAACACCCCTTGGCGCACATCATTTAGTTAATTGTTTTGACCATCGATGTTTTTATGACCACACACTTTAGGTGGGAATATGTTACATGTAAAATTGTCACATCTAAGTGTTTCACCTTGGTTTCACATCCTAGACACCGTGGAAAACATTTTTTCCTTTTCCCTAGTTGTCAAAGAGAAGAAAATCCACATTACGAAGGTCGAAAAAAGTATCATCCCCCTTGTTAATTGTCTTAGTTGAAGCCCTGAAACCCCACTTCCATGGATTTGGGAGCATAATGCCTAGGGTGACACCTCGTTCTAGACCAGGAGGGAGAATCCTTAATTCCCTATTTCAAATTTTTAGGGAGCGTCGGTCTTGTTAGGTTTGTTTTAACCAATTCCACCTTTTCCTATGGGTCAAATCCATAATACTTCTGGTGGTTATGATAGGGGGATGACTCATGAGCTCAAGTGTATCCTTTTTAGGTAATAAATCCTAAGTTATGGAGGAAATATATCAACCTTCCCTTGATATTGTTAGTTGGCTAAACCTCCCAAGTCTTTATATAAGCAAGGCCTCTCAAGGGTGAAAGAGATTAAATGAAGTTAAATTATGAAACATATCAAACCTCTGGTTCATTTGTCATCATACAATAATGGGATGGATAGAAAAAGCATTGGAGGAATATTTATCAACATCAAGGTGATTTGAATTCCATTGTTTCTCATTAATAATATCCCGAGATATTCCCATACTTTTGTGTCTTTTGAATTTTACATATGAATATCATGCATGTTTCATGTAATTAGAATTTCTTTTATCTAAACTCGTTCAAGCAGTATAAGAGAAAGATACTTTTATTTAAGTGCAGGGAGATATTGATAGAGCTAGGACTAGATACAATGTTGGAGAAACAAGGAGCAATGAGGAGAACCTCTGAAAAATGTGCACTCTCTTTTCCTTTCTCTCTTCTTGTTTTCATGTGTGAATAGACAGGAGCAAGAGATTTTAGTGTCCACTTTATTTATTCTGTATTAGTCGAAGAAAACCCAACCAAGGGGATCTTAACCTATATGTAGGGTAAGATATCTCATAACACAAAGACTTGTGTCTTTAAATTGTTTTATTTGCTACATAACTATTTCTATACACCCATTTACATCGAACAAGTTTTCTTCCTTTTGAAAAAGGTACAAGATCCCATGTATTACTCACCATTAAGGAATGATATTCCTTATTCATTTCCATGTTACAATATATATGGTATTAATATTATCCAAATGTTTCTGGATCATGAGTGTCTAAAACTCAAGAAAAAAGAGAGGGGATTCACTATAACTATGAGCATGTATGACATTGATCTGTAGGATCATCAAAAATATCACCAACTAGTTCTCATGTTGTATGGACCCATATAGGAATATGGTGGTGTTGTAGGTTCATGGTAATTGGGCTCAACCCAAGGAAGGTGAGTAGGTGGATGTGTATTTTCATCCTCACTTTCACCATGTGAAGAAGAAACTAGAGTAGGATCATTAATAAAAAAGTTGTGAATAGAAGATGGCATGGACACCGGAAGGATAAAAGGAGGGGTAGTGCCTCACTTTGTCATTATGATTTGATATTTCATTTTGGATCACTCTTGGAGCCATTGTTTCTTTAGGGTTTAGAAAAAACCTTCCACCATTGCAATTTAGTTTTGGTGGTGCAATATCCACCCTAG
>SNQJ01S0010316.1:33687-48895 GCA_010110895.2 Picea sitchensis
TTCATTACACATCATAATCAAAGCACTAAGGAAATGCATAACAAAAATGACACTTCATAAATAAAACCATGAGACACCAGATATACATGGTTCACCCCAGGGTGGGGATACATCCACAAACCGCTTTGCGTCTTTATTATTCTCTAAACTATTACATCCAGTCACTCCTGTGCACTAGTCCACATAGTCGAATTTCGCACAAGACAAGAGATCTGTGCACTAGCATTAGATCCTCCTTCTTTACCTTCGAAAAATAGGTCAAATGCACAGAGACAAAAATCGTTTATCATGACACTTAGCACCTTCTACAAAATCACAGTCAAGAAAAAATCCTCAACAACATACATTCCTTTTCACACAGAACTACTACTTCTACACTACATTCCTCTTTATTTATACTTTACAAAATCTTATAATAAGGCCCAAACATGGGCAAAACCCATGGGACGACATCCCATAAACCCTTTAGAAAACCCACAGTACCCCTAATTGGGTCCACATAACCCTCAAAATAGGTGAGATCCACGATCTCAACTTCGTCTGGGCACTCCTACTTCGACCAACGTGTCGAAGTCCAAAAGTGGGCAAAAACCTCCAAAACCAACCAAAGATTCCCCAAAACTTGGTCGAGGGCCAAGAAGCCCCCAACACTCACCTGTGACCCATCCCAAGTCTCGAATGTCCATAAAATACTGCCTCAAAATCCTCGATCTTAAATCGAGTTGCCTCAACTTGCTGCCTCGCCTGAGCCTCCTTCTCAATGAGCTCCTGGAGTGTCTGCTCTATAATAGGCCCTTCCAGGTGTTGTGCTACTGTTGCAACTACTTGATCTAACTATGAAACTTGGCTATCGATCTCCTCTAACACCTTTCAAGCTTCATCCTGCACAACTTGTAACTTCTATGTGACTTCCATGACCTTTCCCTCGAGGGTAGTGATCTGTTGCTATATTGTGCACTGCTCCTGGGATCTCTTCATCCTTTCCACTTTTGTGAGAAACTTCATCTCCGCCTGTAATGAAAATGATTGTTGTTTCACTTCCTGTAACTAAGCCTCTAGCTTATTTAACTCAGAATCCTCGGCGAGGCATGTTAAATGCTTCCATTAATGTAAATCTAGTCATTATGGTGCGGTCTCAACGTCCAAAAGCAATCTATAAACCCATAAATGTGTTTCCTAACCGTTCTGGAGAGAAATTTTAATGGTTGGGGAACCTCCAACGGTTATATAACATCACCAGGGAGAATTCCAAATCTTCGTGGACCTGTTGTTCTAGTGAGGTTCAAATCCGGTGAACCTGCCTGCTATGAGGTTCTAGTCTGCGAAGTCTTCCATTTGTTTCTCTTAACTTCTTGTAGCTTTTCCAACTTAGCCTTCTTTTTATTGAGCTTCCTTACCTTATTTCATGTTATCTAAGTCTCTTTAACTGTTTATGGAATCCTCTTTCCATTTTTATTCTTATCTTCCCCTAGCGTAGTGGCTTCGCATTATTGAGGTACCCTCAAAGGTTTTGAAGTTAATATCCCTTTTCTTAACACTTCCTGAGTGGGAACAATTCTCTCTTTGATAGATAGGTCCTTCAATCCTTCTTGCATTATTTCAACCTTGATAGCTAATTATTTTTCTTTCTGTCCCTCCTACATTGTTACTTTGCTCTGTTGCTTCGACTTATCCTCTCGTTCTTCTCTTAGTTGGTTTAATTTCCTAGCTATGAAATCCCTTAATTCTTTCTTTTTATTTTCTATAGCTTCTTTCTTTACCTTCCTTATGATCTGATCCTTCTCAATCCAATTCTCACCTAACAAAAGTGGGAAAGGGGCGTTGCCCTCAACAAACCTAATGGCTTCAAATTCTTCTTCAATTGATGTTCCATGAACAATAATAGGTACAATAGTTACTCTTCCACATAAATTTATCATATTTCCCTTAAACAATCCTATCCTTTCTAAAGAAGGTACCATAGTAGGCTTTCCCAAAACATCCCAATTTTCTTCTGTCATAATATTCACTTGTGTTTCTTCATCCAAGACTATACAGTCTATGTCAAAGTCTTTTCTTCTTGCACTTATGCATTGTTTTTCTTTTAGGCTTTCTGGTAAACTGACATATGAACATCCATCATTTCTTCCAACTGTAATAACATAGTATAAACTTCCTCTGACATTTTCTCTTTATGAATTTATAACATACCCTTAGTCTCTTGACTCTTTTCATAATTTTCTTGTCTTATGTCCCTCCTTTCAACTTTAACAATAATCCTTGCACAATCCTCAACTTTATGACCAACAAACTTACAAAAATGACAAATAGGGCCTACCTCAAGGAATTCCTTAGCAAGATGTCCCGACCTTCTGAAATTAAAACACAAATTCAATCCTCTTTTTCTCTTAAATGTTCCCCAATATTTTTTGTATTACGCACTTCCCCTAGGATCATAATGTTGGACCTACAATCTGCAAAAATTATTTCTAGGTACCTACATCCACTTATTAGTCCAAAAACTCTTTCTATGCATAGGAATAACATATCTTTATTCATTTCCATTAAATTTACTCAAATCAACTCTTTCTTTCAACTGCGCCCTATCCTTCAGACTAGGAAATAACAAAGCTTGCCTCTTTTAAAATCTTACCTCTTTTCTTCAAAACAACTTACTTTATTGGCACAAAGATTCACAATTCAATTAGAGTAGTGTGCACTTTAGAAACAGACCTATGCACGTAGCTTTTCTTTTTCTTTACTCCAATTCCCAACAATCACAATTTCAGGTCCCAAAAATCACAGTTTGAGTCCCGACAATGAAACCATTTTTTGGCGTAGGGGCAGACCCAATGTTCAACACTTTACAGCGCACCAACAAAACCCCGACTGTCAGCCCTTTCGGCAACACCTATGAAGCAGGAGAAGTCTCACCTCAGGTAGAAGCAAGGGGGGTTATAGGACACAGGGTAACCAAGCTAGGACATCATTCTGTGATAAGATCACTTCGTGAAAGATTATTTTAACACTTAGGAAGTGAACATGCATTAGTTTATTAACCTTATTAACACTACAAAGAATAATAAAAAATAGATAAGTGCAGTAACAACAACTGATTATGCACCATGAACACTTAGCACTGAGCACTGTGAGTTAAATCTAGCATTAATTTCCCCTTTAACCTAAGTAAAGTACTTAAGAAAAAAAATATATATTCATTACACATCATAATTAAAGATCTATGAAAATGCATAACAAAAATGACACTGCGAAAGGCAACCCATGAGACACTAGATATACGTGGTTCACCCCAGGGTGGGGCTACGCCCACAAACTGCTTTGCCTCTTTATTATTCACTAAAATCTTACATCCAGTCACTCTTGTGCACTAAGCCACAGAGTTGAACTTCACACAAGACAAGATATCTGTGCAGTAGCACTAGATCCTCCTTCTTTACCTTCCAGAAATAGGTCGAATGCATAGAGACAAAATATCTTATCATGACACTTAGCACCTTCTACAAAATCATAGTCGAGAACAAATTCTCGACCACATACATTCCTTTGCACACATAACTACTACTTCTACAGTACATTACTTATTATTTATACTTTACACAATCTTACAATAAGGGCTAAACATGGGGAAAACCCATGGGCCGACATCCCATAAACCCGTTACAAAACCTAGAGGACCCCTTACTAGGTCCACATAACCCTCAAAATAGGTGAAATCCATGATCTCAGCTCCACCTGGGAACTCCTACTTTGACCAACGTGTCTAAGTCCAAAAGTGGGCCAAAACCTACAAAACTGACCAAAGTTTCCCCAAAACTTGGTCGAGGGCCAACATTGCTAGAACCTAAAACAAATTTTGTGAAATGGTTGCTAGAACCTACAATAATTTTTTATAGTCTTCAACGAACATCTCCTACAATAAGTGGATTTATTGAATATTGTAAAGTTAATTGTATTTTATATTAGTTAAATGTAATTTATTGAATCTACAAACTGATCAAAATCTACAATATTGATTGTTAAGTGATCCATTTATCTTTCGATGTATGAGTTTCTCCTTCCAACAATTGAAAACAAATACTCAACTTATCATACTAAGAGATCTTAAATTGAATGTTATATGATATTTTGAGTTTGAAATTTCGTCTTCTCACCATGTCTTCATTATCCCAAAGCCATCCATAATACCAAATTTTGCATTGATTTCAAATCCTGGATTATTCTATTAATGTTCATGTAGTTTTCTCCCTTTATAAAACAATGTAAATCTATGTTTCCTAGGAATATCCTTGTAGCGGTATTTTTATGTGGAATTAGTTCATAGAAGAATAGATATACATGGTTGTTTCTATTTACATTTTATGAGATTTTCCTTTTAATAATAGATTTATTTAAAACCATTTAGATTAGATTCATTTCTTGCAATTTCATATATAACAGAAAAGAATGGAAATCAAAACACTTTGAAATTCATACATTCATCAACATAAAATGCAAAAACAATGAGATTCATAAAAAAACATGCCATGATATATATATATATTCAACATTTTATAAAATGTAAATTTTTTACAAAACAACACATCGTGCCCAATAATGTTTTTACAAAACGACACATCATGCCCAATATGCAAAATGACAGCAAGTGCCCTAATATTAAAAAACTTCCATATGGTGGAATAGATATAAAATGGAAGTCATTGGTCACTCATTGAACATTTCCACCCTCAGGATCATCTCATCACTCGATATTTCTTCTCTTTCTAAAAGAACAACCTCGATTGGTTTTGCACCTGGGCGTGGTTTGTTGCTCCAGAGACTGCACAACGAAAAACATTATTATAATTGTTTTTCCACAATGAATTAAAATACTTACAAAACAATACTTTCTAATTCAACATACGACAAATCATTGTTGATGGTACTGATAATATTGAGGGTGTTACCCTACTCTATGGACCTAATCTCTGAGTGATGCCACCCTATATCAATTGCAAGTATAAAATCATGAAATTTAAACAAATATGCATAAAATAAATTCCATTCATGATACCTAAAAATTGATAATCAACACATTATCTAACCATGAATGTTGTGGGCATCGATGGATAGTCGCTAACAGGTGGAGCACTCAACTGTACAACCTTATCTGAGGCAACATGTATTGTGGTAGCCTCGGTGGATGGCATTAATGGAAATGGTGGTGGGGATGGGTGGCATATGCGTGCATACATTATGGATGGATGTGATGGAAGAGGCAGTGCAAGTGGGTGACCTATGGGAACAACCACTAAGGAAGCACATAATATGAAAGTTGGTGGCAATGGGTGGTGATGAATTCCTATAGTTTATACAAGTGATGGATGAACCCTTAGCCTGGAAATAGGTAACCCAAAATCCATGGAAGGGTGCCCAAGGATTGGACGAGTACTATAAATAGAAAAAATATTAGCAAACTGCATACATATTAATAATATTGTTATTAGATCCAAGTATTAAAATTCAAAAACATAAATACAATGAATTTTATATTTAAATGACCTTTGACTCAAGACATGATACCTATGGCGTAGGTGACTTGTCCATCCCAGGTGGACATTGTTGGACACTACTTGGTCCCGCAACATGTAGAAACAAAATAACGTTATAAATTTGAGGATGTAAGAAAATAAATAAATCACTATGGTGGATTTATCAAATATGACACACACCTATGTATGTGGTACACCAATTGAGCAAGTTGCCTCTACTCTTGCATCATGTTGATGGGCGAAATCGACCGTCCGTCAACTGGAAGAGTGGAACTGGTCCGGAGTTGTCTAATAACCCAAGCCGTTTGGGATGAACCACCCTGATGGGTTTAGCAGCTCCGTTAGCCGATCTAAAGTCCTAAGAAAACAAAAAAAGGAAAACTATTCTAAACTAACTAATCTAACTAAAACTAACTATTAAACAAACTAAAACAAAATTAACTATTCTATATATATAATCTACTAACTAATACTATACTAACTCTACTAATTAACTATCTAACTACTAACATAAATAAATCTTATTCACAAAATGTACAATATCTACAATTTAAAGATTTAGATAAAACCTGAAAAACTCATTTGCATTCTGCCCTAAGACAGAGAAAGATATTTTTTGTTGATTTTATAATTTTATGAACAAAAATAAAACAAAAACTAAACTAAACAATCTAACAAACTAATTCTAACTACAAATCTAACTAAACATATATATACAAAACTACTAATATTATACTAAACAAACTAACTAAAATAAATCACAAACTGACCTGGAGAAATGCTCCAAATTTATCCTGTGTATGATGATCGTCCTAGCTAATCGGAAGGAGGAAACCCGCTCCGAATTATTCAGGAGCTTCTCATAAACGATAAGTTGCAGTGCTCTTAAGGTATGTTCACAAGAAAAACAAGACATAAAAATAACAACAATCTTATAATTTATAAATCTTCACAGTTAGATAAACCCGTATGCAAAGATCTATACATAATAATTCAATTGATGAAGAAGAGAAATCTGTCATTCATTAACTGAACAAGGTAATTGTTGTATTTTATATTAATGAAAGAAATCAGACATGGATCACATTGATTAAATCATATCATTCTGCAAAAGACTATGATAGCTAAAGTAGTCACTAATCAAATGCAAATTAAGAAGCATAAACATGAAACAAAATATTGATATTATGAAAGTGAAAGCTGTAGAAAAACATCAACTCCTGTCTCTGTTTGTATTAGAAATCCATAGCCTGGTTCTCCCACAAGTAACCTGATGATCCTTATTACAAAAATAATAAGTATTTATAGGTTTTCCACAGGGTAAAACCTCCCTGTGGAAGTTATCAAAACAATTTACATAAAATTTGGGAAGATCTCCCAAGTTTAACTAAACTAGGAACCTACAATAAAACCAAAATACACAAATATTCCCCTAGCCTGTCCAGCATAACCCATGCAATTCGAATTTACCTGAAAAGGGCCAAAAACGGACAAGTTAGAAGGATCATTTATTAATAAAATAATAAAAATCTAATTCTACAGACTAGCTACAGAATCTTGCGATTCTGTAGCTGGTCTAAATAAGACACAAAATCAACATTAAAATCAATTGAAAATCTTTTTAAAGAATTAAATTCAATTAACATCCAATAGCTATTTGAAAACGAATCATTGAAATTGAAATGGTTACACCATTCGAAATCAAACAGGATCAATATCAATCAAATGATCATAGAGATACACATACTATGTTTCTTTTGTTACCACAAAATCGAATGAACAGAATCATAATCAACAGTTATGAAATCGTTTGATATCAATTTGAAACTGATATAATCAAAACAAATCGTAGGCAATTGTTATGTTGCCTTATAAACAAAAGATACAATCGAATCCAATAAGATCATTTTCAAATCGTTATAAAATGACATAGAAAACGATTCATGCCACGAGTGGATCAACTCAAGCTGGCGCGAAAATCAATTCAAATGAAATCATAACAGGATCAATTAATTGGTAACAGAATTCATAAGAATTATCCGATCNGTTTGTTATTGCAAATTGGGCAAACAAGATCGATTGACTTTGATTAAAATCGTTCCATTTAAACAAATTATAACCGGATTTGATAGAGATAACGTAGGTTGACCAATTCGTTTTGCAAATTTAAAATCAAACAGAGCAGCAATTATAATCTGAATCCAACTCATGAGACAATCTTTCCAACTCTAGATATGGGATAAATCAATCAGAATAAAAGCGAATCGAACAGTTAAGGTTTTAACATATTTTTTATGAATCAAAACCATTCCACGATTCGGGCGCATTTGCACATGCTTAAATGAGAGCATTGTTTTCATACGAAACAAAGTAGTTCTTTCCAAATTGAAACTGAACAGAGTTGTATTCCTATTCTTAGAAGATTACATGACACAACATATTACAAGATCGTAACAACCAAACTCATTGAAATTGTTTGCCAATCACAGGACATGAACCATAACGAAATCAAATCCAAACATGATCGTATTCTAAATTGAGCATGAAAAACTTCCTGTTCAGAGTAGATACAAAACGAATTCAATTGAAAGCAAACCATAAGTTTCGTTAACTCTATCAGACAAACGAACAAATCAAATCCAAACGAAGATCATTCAAATCCAATAAAAATCTATCAATGGCTAAAATGGGAATGATCAACTCATGTATCTAAAACGAAATTCCATTTATTTTTAGCAAAGCGAAAATCATACAGGATGAACACATTGCGACAGAGCCATTTCAAAATCTAAACAGAGCTATTCGAAGACCAAATTCCAATCACTATATTAATCATGATTATTCACAAAACTAAAATGATATCAAAATCCATACCTGTATGGCGAGCAGATGGCTTGATCACGACAATTTGGAGTTGATAACGGCTATGGCTGATTCAACATTCTTGAAACGATGGAGCCAATTGTCTTCTGCTTCTTATCAGTTGCTTCGAGTTTATCTCTTTGGCTAGTCAATACTGCAACTTGACTTTCCAGCGATTGAATTTTCAATTGGAGTATGGGAACGTCGATGTAGTATCGTTCCAACCACAAATCACATTGATCACAGGATGACTGTGTGGGCTTCGAAAGTGCAGGTGAGGGTTTGATTATATTACCAAGGGTTTTGTTAGGGAGTTTAATACCAAGGTAGCTAGGATTATTTCTTAGGCACGGGGGAATATTTGTCACGAAATCATAAGGTGGCTCGGGGCATAAACCCTGTGAGTAATGGTACTCACTAGCTAGGAAACGTTCTATGTCAGAGTCTGAATCCTCACTAAGGATTATGGGCTTCTGCTCAACCAAGGGTTTAGGTTTGGTCCTACCCATTCTCAAGATAAGTCGGACATTCCTTTTTCCTTTGGCATTAGCAGTAGGGTTTGCCTTTTCCTTTTTGCTCACATGTCTCTTTATAGCCTCGACCTTCTTAGTTCCAACGTCTGGTAAGTCAACATCAAGGTTGGCCGAGGGTTTAGGAGAGGGAAGTAGGACATGGAAGGGAACGGGTGGCCCAACCTTGGTTTCATTCACCACAGGCTTGTCAACCTGGACAAGGTTTATGTCATCAAAACCATTTCGATCGATGAAATCTCTCCAGCTATCACCGTGTAAACTCAAGTGATAAACAATGATAAGTTTAATAAGTCCATGGTGGAACAGGCTACTGTCAGCCTTCTCCCTTTTAAACCTTTTAGACATTTTATATAGGCTACGCTGAAAGTAAAAGGGCATATTCAATGGGTATCCCATAAAATTCATTAACAACCGCAGGTGGTAGAGAAACACGAGTCCATATCGACCTTCACAGGTCACAAACTGCTTGACTATTATCAAGAGGTCATGTCATCGTGGTTTAAGCATGGATATGTGCATACCTCGGTCACAAGATGTGACTTTGCGGGAGACAAACAATAGTGGCCATGGAACCTCTTCCACTTTCGAATTTTTGAACCAACGCTGGCCTTTGGTAGGTAACCTTGTAGCAGAACTAATAAACTTCTCATTGATTTCCAACTGTATGTCGCCCACCTTGGCTCTACAACCATCAAAAGTCAGGGTGAACTGTTGTGCCACAACTAGATTAAAACCCTCAAATCGTTGTACAAAGGTGAGACATCCATTATCCTCCAAGTCTTTCCGGGCATTGTCAAATAATAGCAAGACTTGGTTGTCATTTGGCTCGATTCACATGACTGGTGCCATGAAGTCGAGCGCATGGTAAGCCCAGGGTTTGGATCATAACACACACAGGAGCAAAGTGCACGAAGGGTTACCTGAGCCAACAGAGGTAAACGAGGATAAGGGATAGGCATAAATGCCATTGTGCGAAGGTGGTGGAGTTTATCTCTACCATGCATAATAATTATTGCCAAAGCACAACCGTCGGCTTATAGCTGCTCTACCCATTATAGTATAGTTCAAAAATCATGTCACTTGGGTGACCAATGAATCCAATAGTAAGTGTACAAACCAAAGTGCTCAATCAACGTTGTGCCATAGTTTTAAACCATCAACATACAATTTGAAACCAATACCAAATATTTAACCATGTGCCAATGTATCAGCTCATATCAATAGTTTAACCAATGTGCCAATGGGTCTTCATATAATCAACATGCCAATAGTTATGAAAATACGAACATAGGTATCATATTAAAAGATATATATGAAAGATTTAACCATAACACCTATGTATTTTCATGAAACCAAAGGTCAAATAGGTCAAATAACATGTAAATCCAAATGCCAATGCATTACAAACTCCATGAAACCAAGTCACACAATCAATCCAAGAATGTACAATGAGTACAGTTCAAAAGTTTTGCCAGCTGCGTAATGGTAAGTGAAATGTAAACGCAAAGGGCATATTGACAAGAAGGATCATGACAGTTCAAAAATGATTTCAATGCGACTTCGAGAGACCAGTTTTCACGCTTACAGTCATGAAAACAAAAGAAAGGAAAATGTGAAAATGTCGCAAAAATAAAAGTGTCGTTTATTTGAAAATTGCGACGAAAAATTGATGTTTGCAAAACATTAGTGTAGGCAGCTTATAAGACAGTGGAAAAAAAGCGGATTGGCTGCCAACAATGGCAACACACTGGTAGAAGCAGTTATCTCTGCCAAAAGGAACAAATTCAAATTAGGACAACAAAGATAATTAAAACTCAGAAATGACAACCAGAAAATTGTATAAACATCATCATTAACCAACTATTCCAGCAGTGTTTCAAAAGATGAAAACCAATAACAATCTTAAGATCAACAAGACACGATATTAAAGATAAAATCCCCAATACTGTTGACAGAGCCACTGCTGCCAGCAGGCATCCATAGCCTCGACAGGGTTTCCATTTAACCCACTCTGACATATGTATCCTACCAAGAAGTTCTGGATCGGAATAAAGGACTTTTAAAGAGGATTCTTATTTGCTGATTTCCATATACCCGACATTGCTTCGCTGCCAGCGGGCATGTTCAGTACCCCGACGAAGTTGTCTTGGCATCATGCATTCATTTATCCGCTTCCAGCAGACATGTTCAGCATCTCGACGGGTTTACAAGCACTTCCCACAGCTCTTATTAATAATTTTTTTTTTTCTTTTTTCATAGATATATAGCTGAGCGGGGTGACGCTGAAAATCATGATATTTTAACACATTTTTTCAGACCTCATCAGAATTTTTTTAGAACTGTCCTTTATCAAGATCTAGAGATGTTTCATTTACAAAAACAACTTCCTAAGGCAGGGAGACATCTTTTGATTCATTCCCTTAAGAAATAGGGACAGCATAAAAAGATAATAGATGATCATGACAAGATTTACTCAGATATTGAAATCAATTAACTTCTTTCAAACAACAGACTTTTTCCAACACAGATATAAATATCAGAAATAAATCATTGATGTTTATACAAATTTTCTTAGTAGTTATTTCAGCGAAGGAATTTTCTGTTTGAATAGCTCGGTATACAAGCATGTGTATTTGAAAGAAAGCACCAGCTGATAAATTCAAAGAAAAATCGAAAACTAAAAGCAAACGAAAAAGCACACAAAAGCAAAATATGTACATAAAATACAAGGGTTGTTATCAAGCAAAGTATCTTTTCAAGGCTTGGCCATTCACCGGGTAGGTGTCAAGCTTCCCTTCAAGATTCTGCAATCGAAAAGAACTAGGACCCAACTTTTCAGCAATTAGAAATGGTCCAAGCCACAAATTTTGAAATTTGGTATGCTCTCCCTTTCCCTCATGCGGTTTGTCCCATTTCAGGACGAGATCACCTACTTCAAAATTTCTATCAAAAGCAGAGCTAGCATCGAACCAACTTTTAACCAATTGTTTATGTTGATCTAACTTACGTTTACCTTGGGTTCTTACCTCTTCTAGCTTCATCAAAGCGTTAATTCAGTTTTCCAAAGGGGGACAATCTTCTTCTTGGATTTTCTGTGACAACTGAAGCGAAGGAAGAAGAATGTGTGGCGGCAGAATTGCTTCTCTGCCATAAATGAGAAAAAAGGGGGAGTTACCTATAGCATCTTTTGGCATTACCCTATCAGCCCACAATGCGTTCAGCAGCGCATTGTGCCAATTCTTTTGATTTTCAACCATCGTTCTCTTGATGATTTTGATTAGGTTCTTGTTTGTGGATTCTGCCAATCCGTTTCCCTGGGGGTAATAGCTAGTAGAATACTTCATCTTAATTCCTTTTTCAAAAGTGAACTCACTCATCCCAAGAGAAGAAAAGTAAGAAGCGTTTTCAAATACTAAACAGTCAGGGATACCGAAACAAGTGATAATATTCGAATTTAGAAAGGGAATTACCTGACTGGTGTTGATAGTTCTCAATGCGGAAGCTTCAGACCATCGGGTAAAGTAATCCGTGGATATCACAATAAACTTGTGTTGTTGAGAGGACGGGGGGTTGATTGGACCTCTGATATCAAGGCCCCACTACTGGAAAGGAGAATCTACCAAAACAGGTTGCAGAGGAAAGGCTAGTTTTTGTAACCGCCCTGATGCTTTTTGACAAATGATACATTTACAACACAAGGCATGGGCATCTCTAAAAAGCATGGGCCAGTAATAATCGGCTCTTAGAACATTATGGGCGGTGGTATCACCGTCAAAGTAGCCACCAAATTCTCTTGCATGCAACTCGAGCAAGACTTTTTATGCTTCGTCTTTTTCAAGACAGCGCATCAGTACGCCATCAAAATTTTGACGAAACAGGGTACCATTAACCAAATGAAAGGAGGTGAACTTTAACCTTAACGCTCTTCTATTAGTGGGATATAAGTGATGAGGTGTTGACCCATGTTCAAGATAGAATCTTATATCGTCATACCAAGGACTGACAGGGTTTTGCGTGCAACAAATTAAACTTTGATCATGTTGTCCTAGGTCTGACGTATCGCTTTCTTCCTATTGTCTTGTTGCTGAATCAACAACTAACTTGCACAACCCTTGGCCTCTCACTATCTGAGCTGGGGTGATTTCTAAGTCATACTCCTGCAAGGAGGTGACCCAGTTGGCTCTCTTCTCTCCTAGTTCCTTTTGCACTAACAAGTTCCTCACGGCTGGGTAGGGGACAATGAATTTCGTCCTTGACTTCAAAAGATAGGACCAAAAGTGCTTGACTTCTTTGGAAATAGCGTAGGCTTGCCGATCAACCGCTGGATAGTTAAGTTCAGCACCTTTGAAAGCAGAGCTCATAAAGGCAATGGGTACTTCATTGTTCTCGATATTCTTTTCGGTTAAGACGGCGTCATAGGAACAGTCAGAGGCAAAAGTATAGAGTGTAAAATCTTGAGAAAAGTCAGGGCTCATGAGAGACAGAGCGTCTATTATGGCCTTATTTATTGCATTAAAAGATTGATTTTATATGGGTCCCGAGTGATATTGGGTGTCTTTCTTAATCAGATTCTGTAAAGGCCTGACCATTTCGGAGAAACTGGGGACGAATCTCCTCATGAAGTTAATCTGGCCTAAGAAAGACTGCATGGATTTTTTGGATGTAGGAGGGGGAAGTTTCACGATGACTTGAATCCTATCGGGGTCAATAATCATCCCTTTATTAGACACAATGAATCCTAATAGTTTACCCTATTCTACTGCATAGATGGACTTTTTGGGATTCAAGAAGATGTTGTATTTACGACATTGAAGTAGAACGGCTCGTAAGTGAGGTAGATGATCGTCTTTGTTTTTAGAATATACAGTCACATCATCCAAGTAAACTACCACGAACTGATTGATTAAGCCTAGGAAATCAACGTCCATTGCTCTCTGAAAAGTGGCACCGACATTAATCAATCCAAAGGGCATTTTACTGTAAGCATAAGTGCCCCACGGGGTACGGAAAGTAGTTTTGAGTTGGTCTGGTGGAGACATCAGGACCTGGTTATATCCAGAGAAACCATCCAGTAAGGATAGCCTCTCAGAACCAGATACCTGTTAAAGGATCTGTTCCATGGGCGGGATAGGATAGTTGTCTTTATCAGACGCTCTATTGAGGTTTCGGAAATCGACGCAGAGTCGGATTTCCCCATTTTTATTCCGGACTGGGACGAGGTTAGAAACAAGTGTGCCTAACAGGAAAAATTATTTTAGCATTTAGGAGCTTATTCAATTCTTTTTGAATGATCGGTTCTAGTTTAGGGTGCATTTTCCTCAGTTTTTGTTGAAAGGGCAAGGTTTGGGGTTTCACGAGAATGACATGCTGTATGATGTTAGGATCGAAAGTTTTAAGTTCATCATACGTCCATGCAAAGACATCTTTAAATTCTTTAAATAATTTAACAAATGCAGCTTTTTCTTGTTGAGAACACCCCAACCCTAAATTAATGCACTGAAGATTTTCATTAGTTCCTAGGTTTACTTTTTCATAAGATAACGAGGAACTATTGGTTTTATAGTTTACCGTCTTTTTAAATTTATCTTCAAAATCATAAAACTTCTTTAATCTAATTACAGATTTGGGTATGGAATTTACCAGGTCCGACAGAGATTCAAGAGTTTTTGGATCAGGTATTACCATAAAATCGTGCAAATTGTCATCATGCGTGCATTCGTCTATCACCGCGCCTTGAAAGGTTTCTTCCATGTGAATAAAGTCGATGATCTGTTGATCATCGTCAAATACTCTCTAGTTCGTGATATTGTCAGGAACAGATGGTCTGAACAACAGCCCGACGGAGAATGCGTCTGGGGACAGGCCTTCTGCAGGAAGAAGTTTAGAAGCTAGATTAGCTAATAAGTATGCTTCAACATTATTTAATCTAGGAATAGAATTTATATTGAAAGCAGAAAATTTATTCATTAAATTCCATACCTCAGACTAGTAGCTTTTGAAATGCGGAGAAAGACAGTGGATAGAATCTCTTACCTGTCTAACCACTATTTCAGAGTGACCAAAAACAACCAGGTTTTGAATGTTCATATCCGAAGCTTTTCTGAGACCTTGCAGTAAAGCCTCATATTCTGCAATATTATTAGTACATTCAACTTCTAGTCTACATGCAATTAATGTATTGTTACCTGCCGGATCGATAATGACGCAACCTGCTCCAGCTCCTTCTTTGAACTTTGACCCGTCAAAATAAAGAGACCAAATTTGATTTCCATCGGGCACATGGGA
>SNQJ01S0010316.1:48991-83382 GCA_010110895.2 Picea sitchensis
GGGCGAATCAATAGAAGGCGTGAATGGTTCGTTGGGATCGTTCAAATCTGTGACCATGAACTTAAGGTAGCGCTCACGATTTACTTTGATTTTATTAGGCTTGCCATTTTCTGGAAGCCATAGATGAGACCAATCTGTCGCAAAATAACCATGTAGCTACTCCGACCAGTCCCTGCTTAAAAACAGACCATACACTTCTGGAATATCCACAAGGATTATATCAATAACCTGATGAACCTTGGGGTTAGATGATAATCTAATAAGTACATTTTTTAGTTCACCTATAACCTTAACATTGGTCCGATCAAGTTGTATGATTTTTAAAATAGAGGGTTCAACTTTAGCGTTAATCTTCTAACAGACATACCATGGAATCACATTGGATGACGCCCCTGAGTCTACCATACAATTATTCACGTTTCTATTGAAGATTTCTAAAGTTAACAAGAAAGGAGGTACATTTTTGTGATTACTAAGAGTAGTAGCTTGTGGCTTTTTACTCGCAGTTTCTAAAGCTATTCTATCTACATTATTTACATTATTTATAGGACTTACAGAAAGGGTTCCTTTATCTTGAGGATCAGGGGTGTTTTTAGTGGAAGTCTTCTGAGGGACTTTGTTTTGCACAACCTTATTACTACTTGAATTACCATTTTTGCCATTCTCTGAAATATTTTGTAACATTTTTTGTAACAAAAATGGGAACTTCAATAACTCATAAATAGAAATGTTAGCCCTTAAATTTTTAAGATCTTCAACTACATCATGATCTAAATTGGGGTTCACATTACTCTGTTTAGTCTCAGATGATTTAGATTGCTTTGGAGGTGAAGTTGTAGTGTTTTCGGAAGAAGGTTTGTTTGTTGTCTTACTCCTGGTATTATAAGGATGAACTGTCTCGAAGTTGCTTGAAAGATGCTATCTAAGAAGTGTCCAAAAATGTTTGGAGAAGACTCTTCTTCTTGAATTATTTCTTGTTCAACTACCTCCTCAGGGACCTCGGGAGGTATCAAGTTATCTTGGGCTTCTAGAATTGTTTGAAGAGCGCATTGCAAACTTTCTAGATTAAGGCCTTCGGTGGTTGGGTTAGGTCGGTTGGTGGGAAAAGGCTTCCGGAACGGAGGTTTGTAAGGTCCTTTACTCAAGGAATCTTCTTCGGTCAACCTTTTCAAGTCTATAACTTGATTTGACAGTTTTTGAACAACTTTAGTTAAGTTTTCTAAATCATGGTTTCAGGTTGTGTTTTACTTGAAGTGGGTCTGGGGAGGATTTCGATCTTCTTTTTGGAAGAAGAACTAGTCTATGTTTCGTTGCTAGAAGAGTCTTTAAGACTAAGAATGTCTTTTTCAATATGGCTGGCCTCCTCGAAGGCTTCTAACAACGTGGCTTTCTTAGAGAGTTTAAGCCAAATAGCTATACTTTGATGCAAAGCTTTAGTGTAGTAAGCTATTATAAGACTCTCGACAGGCATGGAATCCGTAGGGATTTGGTTTTTGTGTGTTAAGAATCTTTGATTAAAGTCTTTAACTTTTTCTTTTGGGTTCATTCTTAAGCTAGAAAGATCCATGACTAGGACTTCCGGAGGCTTACCGTCTCCGAACTTTTCCAAAAAGCATGAATCAAACTTTTCCCAAGACACGATGGTATGGGGTTGTTTGGCAAAGTACCATGTGGATGCATTTCCCTCGAAAGTATAGGGGAACAACCTACAGACAACGTCTTCATGCTCGACATTGCGAAGTCTTATGTCTAACATAAACTTTTTAATGTGATCTTCAGCGATCTGTTTAGAGTCAGGGTCAAACTTGGGAAGCCATTTCTCTGGATGTTTAGGTAAATGGTGTTGAGCTCCAGGTACATCTACATCATCCTGGTCAAGCCAAGGTCTACCAGGTTTGTTCTGATTTGCCATTAGGGTAGTGGGTGTGGAAGGCTGAGAAGGGGAATCACCTTCGTCAGAGGAATATCCTCCAGAAGAGGAAGGAGGTATCCCAGATCCTCCTGCAACAGGATTTAGGTTTGGATCTGAAGGATTCACAGTGAGGTTAGTGTCACCTAAATGTTCTCTTATATCAGAGAAGTCCAAAGGTTGACCCCACGGACGGTTTGGTTTCCTCAGATGAGCTAAGGCACTATGTGTTTTTATAAGAGATTGACGAACAATCTCTTGTATGTCACCACATGTAGGATCAGGGGTTGATGGCTTAACTGTGATATGAGGATCTTCGGTTGAATTAGTTGTTGTTTGAGGGGGGATATTATCGTTTGAATGGATTCTAGTCACTATAGGTGAGTTATTAGGTGGTGGAGGAGTCTTGCAACCGCCTCTTGCCATTAATTAAATTCAGGCCCTTCTTCTAGCGCCATTTGTTGACGGGCGAAATCGACCGTCCGTCAACTGGAAGAGTGGAATCGGTCCGGGGTTGTCTAATAACCCAAGCCATTTGGGATGAACCACCCTGACGGGTTTAGTGGCTCCGTTAGCCGATCTAAAGTCCTAAGAAAACAAAAAAAGGAAAACTATTCTAAACTAACTAATCTAACTAAAACTAACTATTAAACAAACTAAAACAAAATTAACTATTCTATATATACAATCTACTAACTAATACTATACTATCTCTACTAATTAACTATCTAACTACTAACATAAATAAATCTTATTCACAAAATGTACAATATCTACAATTTACAGATTTAGATAAAACCTGAAAAACTCATTTGCATTCTGCCCTAAGACAGAGAAAGATATTTTTTGTTGATTTTATAATTTTATGAACATAAATAAAACAAAAACTAAACTAAACAATCTAACAAACTAATTCTAACTACAAATCTAACTAAACATATATATACTAAACTACTAATATTATACTAAACAAACAAACTAAAATAAATCACAAACTGACCTAGAGAAATGCTCCAAATTTATCATGTGTATGATGATCGTCCTAGCTGATCGGAAGGAGGAAACCCGCTCTGAATTATTCAAGAGCTTCTCGTAAATGATAAGTTGCATTTCTCTTAAGGTGTGTTCACAGGACAAACAAGACATAAAAATAACAACAATCTTATAATTTATAAATCTTCACAGTTAGATAAACCCGTATGCAAAGATCTCTACATAATAATTCAATTGATGAAGAAGAGAAATCTGTCATTCATTAACTGAACAAGGTAATTGTTGTATTTTAGCTTAATGAAAGAAATCAGACATGGATCACATTGATTAAATCATATCATTCTGCAAAAGACTATGATATCTAAAGTAGTCACTAATCAAATGCAAATTGATAAGAATAAACATGAAACAAAAGATTGATATTATGAAAGCGAAAGCTGTAGAAAAACATCAACTCATGTCTCTATTTGTATTAGAAATTCATAGCCTGGTTCTCCCACAAGTAAGTATGATCCTTATTACAAAAATAATAAGTATTTATAGGTTTTCCACAGGGTAAAACCTCCATGTGGAAGTTATCAAAACTGTTTACATAAAATCTGGGAAGATCTCCCAAGTTTAACTAAACTAGGAACCTACAATAAAACCAAAATACACAAATATTCCCCTAGCCTGTCCAGCATAACCCATGCAATTCGAATTTACCTAAAAAGGGCCAAAAACGGACAAGTTAAAAGGATCCTTTATTAATAAAATAATAAAAATCTAATTCTACAGACTAGCTACAAAATCTTGATATTCTGTAGCTAGTCTAAATAAGACACAGAATCAACATTAAAATCAATTGAAAATCTTTTTAAAGAATTAAATTCAATTAACATCAATAGCTATTTCAAAACGAATCATTGAAATTGAAATGGTTATACCATTCGAAATCAAACATGATCAATATCAATCAAATGATCATAGAGATACGCATACTCTGTTTGTTTTGTTACCACAAAATCGAACGAACAGAATCATAATCAACAGTTATGAAATCATTTGATATCAATTTGAAACTGATATAATCAAAACAAATCATAGGCAATTGTTATGCTGCCTTATCAACAAAAGATATGATCGAATCCAACAAGATCATTTTCAAATCGTTATAAAATGACATAGCAAACGATCCATGCCACGAGTGGATCAACTGAAGCTGGCGCGAAAATCAATTCAAATGAAATCATAAGACGATCAATTAATTGGTAACAGAATTCATAAGAATTATCCGATCGTTTGTTATTGCAAATTGGGAAAAGAAGATCGATTGACTTTGATTAAAATCGTTCCATTCAAACAAATTATAACCAGATTTGATAGAGATAACCTAGGTTGACCAATTCGTTTTGCAAATTTAAAATCAAACAGAACAACAATTATAATCCGAATCCAACTCATGAAACAATCTTGCCAACTCTAGATATGGGATAATCCAATCAGAATAAAAGCGAATCGAACAATTAAGGTTTTAACATAGTTTTTACGAATCAAAACCATTCCACAATTCGGGCGCATTTGCACAGGCTTAAATGAGAGCATTGTTTTCATATGAAATAGAGTAGTTCTTTCCAAATTGAAACCGAACAGAGTTGTATTCCTATTCTTAGAAGATTACATGACAAAGCATATTACAAGATCATAACAACCAAACTCATTGAAATTGTTTGCCAATCACAGCACATGAACCATAACGAAATCAAATCCAAACATGATCGTATTCTAAATTGAGCATGAAAAACTTCCCGTTCAGACAAACAAACAAATCAAATCCAAACGAAGATCATTCAAATCCAATAAAAATCTATCAATGGCTAAACTGGGAATGATCAACTCATGTATCTAAAACGAAATTCCATTTATTTTTAGCAAAGCAAAAATCATACAGGATGAACACATTGCGATAGAGCCATTTCGAAATCTAAACAGAGCTATTCGAAGACCAAATTCCAATCACTATATTAATCGTGATTATTCACAAAAATAAAAAGATATCAAAATACATACCTGTATGGCGAGTAGATGGCTTGATCACGATAATTTGGAGTTGATAACAGCTGTGGCCGATTCAACATTATTGAAAACGATGGAGCCAGTTGTCTTCTACTTCTTATCAGTTTCTTGGAGTTTATCTCTTTGGCTGGTCAATACTACAACTTGACTTTCCAGAGATTGAATTTTCGATTGGAGTATGGGAACGTCGATGTAGCATCGTTCCAACCACAAATCACATTGATCATAGGATGACTGTGTGGGCTTAAAAGTACAGGTGAGGGTTTAATTATATTGCCAAGGGTTTCGTTAGGGAGTTTAATACCAGGGTAGCTAGGATTATTTCTTAGGCACGGGGGAAGATTCGTCACGAAATCATAAGGTGGATCGGGGCATAAACCCTGTGAGTAAGGGTACTCACTGGCTAGGAAACGTTCTATGTCAGAGTCCGAATCCTCACTAAGGATTATGGGATTCTTCTCAACCGAGGGTTTAGGTTTGGTCCTAGCCATTCTCGAGATAAGTCGGGCATTCCTTTTTCCTTTATCATTAGCAGTAGGGTTTGCCTTTGCCTTTTTTCTCACAGGTCTCTTTATAGCCTCGACCTTCTCAGTTCCAACGTCTGGTAAGTCAACATCAGGGTCGACCGAGGGTTTAGGAGAGGGAAGTAGGACATGGAAGGGCACGGGTGGCCTGAACTTGGTTTCATTCACCACAGGCTTGTCAACTTAGACAGGGTCTGTGTCATCAAAACCATTTCGATCGATGAAAGCTCTCCAACTATCACCGTGTAAACTCAAGTGATAAACAATGATAATTTTAATAAGTCCATGGTGGAACATGCTACTGTCAGCCTTCTCCCTTTTAAACCTTTTAGACATTTTATATAGGATACGCTGAAAGTAAAAGGGCATATTCAACGGGTATCCCATAAAATTCATTAACAACCGCAGGTGGTAGAGAAACACGAGTCCATATCGACCTTCACAGGTCACGAACTGATTGATTATTATCAAGAGGTCATGCCATCGTGGTTTAAGCATGGATATGGGCATACCTCGATCACAAGATGTGACTTTGTGGGAGATGAACAGTAGTGGCCATGGAACCTCTTCCACTTTCAAATTTTTGAACCAACGATGGCCTGTGGAAGGTAACCCTATAGCAGAAATAATAAACTTCTCATCGATTTCCAACTATATGTCTCCCACCTTGGCTCTACAACCATCAAAAGTCAGGGCGAACTGCTATGCCACAACTAGATTAAAACCCTCAAATCGTTGTACAAAGGTGAGCCATCCGTTATCCTCCAAGTCTTTCCGGGCATTGCCAAATAATAGAAAGACGTGGTTGTCGTTTGGCTCGATTTGCACGACTGGTGCCATGGAGCCGAGCACATGGTAAGCCCAGGGTTTGGATCATAACACACATAGGAGCAAAGTGCACGAAGGGTTACCTGAGCCAACAGAGGTAAACGGGGATAAGGGATAGGCATAAATGCCATTGTGCGAAGGTGGTGGAGTTTATCTCTGCCATGCATAATAATTATTGCCAAAGTACAACTGTCAGCTTATAGTTGTTCTACCCATTATAGTATAGTTCAAAAATCATGTCACTTGGGCGACCAATGAATCCAATAGTAAGTGTACAAACCAACACGTGCAATCAACGTTGTGTCATAGTTTTAAACCATCAACATACAATTTGAAACCAATACGAAATATTTAACCATGCACCAATGTATCAGCTCATATCAATAGTTTAACCAATGTGCCAATGGGTCTTCATATAATCAACATGCCAATAGTTATGAAAATATGAACATAGGTATCATATTAAAAGATATATATGAAATATTTAACCATAACAGTTATGTATTTTCATGAAACCAAAGGTCAAATAGGTCAAATAACATGTAAATCCAAATGCCAATGCATTACAAACTCCATGAAACCAAGTCACACAATCAATCCAAGAATGTACAATGAGTATAGTTTGAAAGTTTTGCCAGCTACGTAATGGTAAGTGAAATGTAAGCGCAAAGGGCATATTGACAAGAAGGATCATGACAGTTCAAAAATGATTTCAATGCGACTTCGAAAGACCAGTTTTCATGCTTACAGTCATGAAAACAAAATGACGGCAAATGTGCAAATGTCGCAAAAATAAAAGTGTCGTTTATTTGAAAATTGCGATGAAAAATTGATGTTTGCAAAACATTGGTGTAGGCAGCTTATAAGACAGTGGAAAAAAAGAGGATTGGTTTCCAACACATCAATGGTGGAGACATACACTAATGAATATATTAGCATAGAGGGTGTTCTATAGAGGTGTAGCAACTAGAAAACATCATACAATAAGATATTGAAATAAATACATAGAATACTATATAAATGTATAACAATGAAGAAAATAGATATGGTTAAGATACTAACCTCATCCATGAAGCTTTGTTGTCGACTAGCCTCCATAGGACTATAGAATTTTTTTCCGCAACTAGATCATTTTTTAGGCTCAGATGAATGAATTCTTTGTCCATGTTCACTCTCCTCACTACACTCTTCTCTACAGGTTGAAGTTCTAACCCATCTTTCAATGTCACCAACAGGCACCTTCTTCCGAGATAGTGAAATAAAACTAGCATGTTGCACTAGAATTTGAGTCAAGGATGATAACACTATCTATTCCTGTTACAATCCCTCTATATCGAGAGGATAATGGGTAGGGGGTTTATCCCTTCTCCTAATGGGATGATTCCCTAACATGGGATAACACCTAGAACGCTCTCGATCCTGTGTGGACCCTTGACCCACCCCCTGGAAATCACCAATGTCGAAGTAGTTCACATGGTGACCCAAAATAAATTATTCCCATAATTTTCTCAAAAAATATAAAGATACCTCCCTTTTATTACAGTGAGATTTATCAAAGACGATGAACCACCTATCCATCTAGTTTTCAAGAAATTATGGGTTGATGCACCATTCCATACAAATGTGTTTCTTGTTGATAGGTGGTTTTTGTCTAGTTATAGGATCAATAAAAAGAGACATCAAATCTTGTTTTGAAATACCCAAGTTTCTAACTTGGTTTCTATCGATTCCATTCCTATAAATCTAGAACATCCTAACACTATATTCATAAATAGTAGTTAATTTCTATTGGGCACTTGCAATGGAGGATACAATCGAATCCAATGAAGTGGCCAAGGATAGCCGTATAGGTTCCTTTGTGCCCCTTAATTCATTCATGAGTGATCTCAATGTGGAAAACCCCTCATCAATTTGTGGGTTTATGTTTGGTGGTTGTGTTGGGTTGGGGTTTTCCTCGCTTTGGTCAACTTGTGTGCAGTTTTCATTTTCTCAGGGTTCCATCTTAATAATATCTACTATAGTTTAATAAGGAATGGAATATAAAGTAGGTCGGTTTTTTTTAATTAAAATAGAAAATTATAGAAAATGTATGATAGAAGAAAAAAATCGTATACCATCAAGAACAATATTAAGGTCGATATTAAGGGCAGAATAGATGAAAAATGTCCCCCTCCATTTCTCTTTTTCTTGTAAATATTCTACAATTATTTTAAAAAGGGAAATGTTAGGCAATGTAAGAGGCAACTCTCTCTGAATTTTCTAGATGACATTTCTCTAGAAGAATAGATATTTCTATAATTTAGATTCTTTTATAATATATTAAATTACTTGAATAAAAGTAAAAATTACTTGAGTGGGAGGAAAAGAAGATAAATCAAGCACACCTATATTGACTTGGACATAGTGGCAAGATATTGTCTTTGCTTGATACTTTGATCCTCCTCTCCATTTTTGTAATATCCCGCTCTTGGGTGCACTGAGCGAACTTATTATTTGAGGACACTTGTGTGCAAGTGATACGGATTATTATACTTTTGGGAATTTGATTTTGGTTATGAGGCATTATGGATATGATGACATGTTATTTTTTTATATTGACATAGACATGTTCTATTGACTCGGTTCTCCTAACTTTGTGGGAATTTGGACCTCAAGGATGCAGAGGCATCGATGAAACTCGTTGGACTCTGGATTGAGTCAGTGAGTGGACTATTGGGGTTTGGTTGTTGTAGATATGACATGTGTACATTTGATTAGATGTTATGATGATTGATTATTTTGCTAACATGATCCATTGATGATGTAGGTTGATGATAGCTTGCTGACCAGACTCACATGTGGAGTAGAGGGGTCACGCATGACAACCAAAGACTTTGAGGGAGAGGTGTGGACAACATCTCTGCCAAAACCTACTAGAACTCTCGTCATGCCTTGAACTGTCAGTTAACGATTATCTAGTTCAAGGAGACCCACAATGTCGTGAGGGTAGACTGCGATAGTCTCTCACGATGATTCTAAGGGGAAGGCAATAAGGCATGGGCCTTATTCCTTACAGGCCCTTAGTCTTCCATAAGATCATCTAGAAAATTATTGACTCCAAGGGGTTTCGATGTGTACCAAGTCAATCAAGAGGCAAGTGGCACCCTTGGAGCACGTAGTGCGTCTTGAAGGGAACGTCGCGCAAGGAAAATGGAAAGAGGTGAGTGGCACCCTTGGAGCACATAGTGCGTCCTAAAGGGCATGTCGCGCAAGGAAAACAGAAAAAGGTGAGTGGCACCCTTGGAGCACCTAGTGCGTCCTGAAGGGAACGTTGCGATTTCAATGAGTAAGTGAATAAACCTAGTCAGCCTCAAAATGAATGACGTGATAAGTAAGATTTAAAAACAATTTCCCTAATAAAAAAGTCACCCAACTTAGGAAATTAAAATCTAGGTCTAAGTGATACTGGTGGTAAATAATAATAATAATAATAATTAAACATGTGACGAGAAGGGGGTAAGAAATTCAATTAATTTATTAAAATCAAATCACTTTGGGAGATTAAATTTAAAAAAAAAGGAAATGATTTTTTTTCTACATATGCTAATTAAATTTTATTAATTAAAAAGAGAAACAAGTGGTTTTTGTACACTTGCTAATTTGAGTTTTAGATAAAAAGGGAAAAGAGGGAAACTTAAAAGAAATAGGAAACTAAGGGAAAAAGGGGAAACATAAATAAAAACGTAAGGAAAAAGGATGAATGACTAACTTAGTAAGGAATCTTGCCTTTGAGAACTTACTAATTATGAACTCAACTAGGAATTAGTAAAGGCATAAGTCATTTAAAATGTGTAAGGGAATATTGGGACACCAAGGAGCATTTTTAGGAATCATTTTTGGTGGGTGAGGGAAATAGGAATAATTAAATAATTAATGAAATTAATTTATGCTGCAACTAGGGGATGGATGGCATGCGTATGGGAGAGGTTTTATGTTGATTAAAATAACGAAAAAGAAATCAAATGATAATTTAGGAAATAAATCACTTAAAACCTCTCTAAAAAGGATGGAGGAGGAGGAGGAGTATCGATCTGATTTTTTATGTGTAATGTTATGCTGTAGAATTTTTATCTTGACTGACTTATCTTCTGGGAGTTGGGATACCCAGCTCGGGTAATAATTGGTAGCTCGACCTTGTGAGGCAAGTTGGGTGCTAGATGTTCTTTGATTTAGTGTGTGTGGCCCCTTTGCAGCTCGCGGGGCTCAGGGGAAAGAAGAGTACCCCTAGCATTGGTTGGGAGGTACTGGAGGTACTCGGAGTTGTCACCTTGGGATAAGGTAAACATGCATTTATTTTGAATGGTAGATTAATATTGTTCTTGCGCTTTCGTTTATGTACTTTTATTGTGTAAATAAATGTTTTTTACTCGGAATTTTTAATCGATAACTTAAAGTCATCATATCTTTACGCTCGCTGCATTTGAAATGATTTCCTTGGCAACCCAATCCCTGATTTCTATGACTGTTATGTTATGTTTTATTTATTATTATGAAAATATTGTTCTTTATCTTCCGTCCTTATCACTATATGATTAGTCCACGCCTGATCAGTCGTCCAAGAGACGAATCAACGATGTTCACTTCAGTGTTCATAGACCTATAGATTCTAATGCCCTACTTTTTTGTGCATGGATGATGAGCGAAGGATAATGTTGCCCAATGGTCTATCCCTTTCTTATCTCCGCATTGATTGTTCCTAGTTGAATGATTGTCTTGCGCCTTCTTGGGATTGAATACCTCTGTGTATTGTTTATCATTTATCTCTGCGAACAACTTACTACTCTCTGCATTTTTGGATGGCATTTATTCTGTGTGATTTTAATGACAGTTCCCAGGTCTTGACTGGAAAAATCTCAGCGTTATTGATGGATGAATGAAAAAATTTTAATTTATATGTTGGTTGTGTTTTATGACAGTATCCTTAATTAACTGTAAATCTTTGTTGAAGTTTCCATTGAGTGGTCAGCGATTATTTGTATCTACATACAGACAATGTTTTCCTTTCAGACCGCACTTTAATTGTCGATTGCGAAATCACACATATTGAATGCGAATTTCTTTAAGTGTATGGCTTCGAATTTGCTTACTTTGCATCTGTGATTTCACTTATATTGAGTGACTGATAGTGTTAATGTTATTTATTGTTAAAATAGTGGTAATGTGATTTCACTTATATGGCAATTTTTTTAATATAATGTTATTGTTATTCTTGTAAAATTCAACTATATAATAATGCACAACGATTCTCCTACTCTGATTTTGGATAGCAAACTACACAGTGATTGTCTACATTTTGTTGACCCCCTTAAATGTAACTACATTATTTTTCTGGGCTTATCACAATACCTTCCACCACAATTTTCTCCTCGCACAAATTCCAACATTCAACACTGGTTTCTGGGCATTTTGCCCAACATCCAACCCCGATATTTCCAGATTCCACCCTATGATTTTCATACACAATGCTCAGATTTTTTCACCAAGGCTCTGGCAAATATTCTCTTTGATTTCATATTGTTCCAACAATACCACTTTTCAATGTTTTAATTTTACAAGCTATGTGATTTATGTCAACAAATCTACACATGTCTGCTCCGTGAAATTATACTTATGTCCATGAATTGTTTTCATTGATTAGCGTTGATTGAATGATATTGAATAACATTTAATTTTGAATGGAAATGTATATCTAGTCATTTACCACGACGAATATACATATGGCTGCAATTCTACACAATGATTTTATAAAACCCACAGAATATACTTATTTTTGACAACAAATAGTTATGCTATGATTGTGTTTACTTTAATACCTGCTATGTCTGTGTTTACCTGAATGTCTGCTACGTATGTGTTTACTCCAATGCCTGCAATCGATTCATTATAAGTAATGTCAGCGTTTTTGTGAATGGTAGACAATGTTTTCATTTTAATTGTAGGATAGCATATGTCAGCATTTTTCATATACATGGGAATGAAAACGACTTGATTGTTAGACTGAGAATTATTTGATAAACAACGATTCAGTTTATTGGATTCTATGAAAACAATTTATATATTATAAAGACATCAAGTTTAAACATTGTATAGACATCACATACGACAACAATACAATAATTAAAAGACAACCATGATAATCACCAGCGATTTGGCTGTTGAATGTGATTAACTTTAGACACAATAATAGTTATGAATATTCAACTAGATTGTTGTCAACCCAACATTTTCCCTTAAATATTTTTATTGACAACGATTTCTTTGTGAGGGAATTACCAGGAATTGTGTTGAGCATTGATGAGCGATTTTTTTTTTAAATGTTAGACAACCCAATCATATTTTATGGACAACCAATTTAATGATGGACAATGAATTACTTTTTGACTTTTAAAAATTGCGGTATAATGTTTGTGTTCACCTTTTAAGAAGGGGCGATTGTCACTTTCCTTGTTAATTATGCTTAAGATATGGATTTAACTTTAAGTAAAAGATGGTTGTCACCTTCATTGTTATTATTTATAAGTAAGGGTATTTACCTTTAGTGTTATTTATATGAATAAATCATGGCATGCATATTGTGCTGGAATCCAACCAAATTGGTAATGAACTTTAAGTTGTAAGCCAATTTAAATTGTACCATGTGGCTTATGGTTGTATTCCCCTTAATTTGCACCTTTAACGCTTATGTTGGGGCATTCCCCCTTGTCACCCGTGGAATGGTATGTTACCCTCTTTAAAGGAATGCATAACTTTAGGTGGTCACTAACCTTGGTTACCTTGTACGATGATGCTAGCTTAGTAATTAAAGTTGTTGCGCCATTAATAATGGATATGCAAATGCACCCAAAAATTGCAGTATCAAGAGTGATAGTAATAGATGGAATGCGCACATCGAGTTAAATGAATGACGCCTTGCGCCCGAGCTTAAATTAATGCTTGTTGAATTGTTTTTTAGATTCTTTAGTGCAGTCCATGTTGATGATGAGATAGATTAGAAGTTAGGGTTCTTGCGCACATAATTTTAACGTAAGTGATGATAGTCCCTAGATGCCTCGCACACAGCGAAACCGAGATGTAAGGAATCATTTAGAGGCTTTAGACTACTTCTGGGATAAGTTAAGTTGTGATTGATTGTCAGACCTTATATCTTGCGCAATGAATTAATTGATGATACTCTCGCACCTCAACTCTAGGCGATGATTAATTTTTGGTTTGCGTTTAGGTTTCCTCACGTAGTGGGTGCGTGAAGTCGTTAACCCTACAC
Organism: Picea sitchensis; assembly: GCA_010110895.2. NCBI lineage: Eukaryota > Viridiplantae > Streptophyta > Pinopsida > Pinales > Pinaceae > Picea > Picea sitchensis. The sequence continues at coordinate 62,601 of SNQJ01S0010316.1, forward strand.
CTTCACTTATATGGTCATTTGACGGGTTAAAAACCCATGTGTGCATCATCAATGTAGTAACGGTTGATGAATTAACAAATTTTATTGCACGATGAATTCTTAACATGATTGTAGTAGACTATAGACTGTCTGCGCAAAATGGAAATGTTATATTATATGTTGAGTACTGCCAATGATTCCTCAAGTGCCTTGTTTATTGATGTTTTATTTTTCCTATTGCATCTTAAAAAAAAATCCTTACGAATTATTTTTGACCTGTTGTACGTAACGTGTAGTCGTAACGATGGGGACGTTACATATGGTATCAGAGCGGGTTCAACCCTGCAACTATGGATCACTAGGCTTTCCACTGTAGTAAACCCTCAAGTATTAACCTAGTGCTAATTAAACCTTAACGTATCCATGCATTGATCTCAATAAGAGGATACCACAGAGGTTCACAGCGTGGTGTCATGGAAGGAGGTGTGATGCCTCCAGAGGTGCTCGCACCTTTGGAGTCTAACCCCCAAGGGGAAGAACAAGTCCTTGGGATGGATTCAAATGTTGTAAAGGATGATGATGGTCTAACAAGGTCCTTTTAAAGATTGTCAAAGGCCTTGATTCACCATCTGTACTAAGATAAGGACGGAGCGCATGTACCCCTGAGGGTCCACAGCGTGCCCATCCATTACCATTAGTATTCACTACGAACTTGAGAAGGCCAAATTTCTCAAGTTCTTTGGTGCCCCGGACGATGCAGCCACTAAGACATGGTTGGATAATATGGTGATATTCTTTGCACTCCATGACTATACCTCCAACATTAAGGTATACATGGTGGTCTTTCAAATGAAAGGGAGTGCTCTTCTATGGTGGAAGACGCTCCTGCGACAATTGAACATGGTCATCAAAGATGTGTCATGGGAACTGTTAGAGGAACGGTTCCAAGAGAGGTACCTATGAGAGGAATTCATTGAGCATCAGATCGACAAGTTCAATGCCATGTGACAGGGCAGTCATATGGTGCCCCAATATGAGGTACTTTTTGGAGCTGTTTCGGTATGCTTCGAACCAAATTATAGAGAACTTAAGGTCAACAAGATCATGTTGGCCTTAGTGTTAGGATTCATCTTCTATTTCGGGTACCAGGAATAATGGACCAAAGAATGTGTGTTGGAATGTGGGGAGCCACATTTCCATCTTGATTGCCCAGTGAAGAGGACTAGAGCATCTGGATTAGTCAGACCCACTACCATGGGAGATTTGGGTAAGGCCCTTTGGATTCATGCAGCAGTGAATAACTGCCAAGCAGATCACAAATCGACTGTGCTCAAGACATCAGGTATCATCGCTGACCAGACCCTTAGCATTTGATAGATCCAGGTGCTACTGAAGGTTATAGGCTATAGCTTTAACCTGAGATATTTTGCGGACATCTTCTCGAAGGAGTTACCTGGGATGCCGCCAGAGAGGGAATTTGATTTTACCATAGAACTAAAACTGGGGACTAAACCGATAACAAGAACACCTTTCCAGATGTCGAACCCAGAGTTACAAGAGTTGAGAATGCAATTGAAGGAGTTTCTCAACCTGGGACTGATACGTACTAGTGTGTCACTGTGGTGTGCATCTGTTATTTTCATACCAAATAAGGATGGGTCGTGGAGACTCTGCATTGACTATCGTCAATTGAAGAAGGCAACGATCAATAATCAGTATTCGTTGTCGAGGATTGATGATCTATTTGATCAGATGAAGGGTGCGATGGTGTTTTTAAATATCAACTTGAGATTAGGGTATCACCAGTTACTGATCAAGGAGGATCACATCCCTAAGACCGCTTTTAAGATGAGGTTTGGACATTGTGAGTTTACTATTTTACCTTTTGGACCGGCAAATGCCCTTGGGGTATTTATGAGTTTGATGAATGGGGTGTTCCACGAATACTTGGACAAGTTCATCTAAGTATTCATTGATGATATTTTGATTTACTCTCGAACGATGGAGGAGCATGACGAGCACTTGCGCTTGGTACTAGAGTGTCTGCGAGAGGACAGATTGTATGGGTAATTGTCTAAATGCTTGTTTTACCAATCAAAGATTCACTACTTAGGGCATGTCATCTCTGACAAAGGTATCATCATGGATCCAGCAAGGGTCGAGGATATTATGGACTGGATTGCACCAAAGAATGTCCCGAAAGTGCGTATCTTCATGGATTTAGCAGGATACTATCGTTGGTTCATCGATGGATTTTTGAGGATAGGAAATCTGATCACATAATTGCAAAAGAGGAACACGAAGCTTGTTTGGACTGAGAAATGCGCAGAGGCATTTTGGAGGCTCAAGGAGTTGTTGACGACAACACTGATACTAAGGGTCCTTGACATGGACACTGAATTCTTGGTATGCACTAACACATCCAAGGAAGGATTAGGTGGAGTCTTGATCCAAGATGATCGAGTGATCACTTACATCTCGAGAAGGTTGAGAAGGCATGAGGAGAACTATGCGACGTATGATTTGGAGTTTGTTATCCATTGTTTATGCCTCGATATTTTGGAGGAACTACCTTATTAGATGGAATTTTGAACTAAAAAGAACACTGTGGAGTACAACACATCTTTACACAAAGTGACTTGAACGCGTGACAACAATGTTGGTCGGAATTACTTAGCAAGTATGACCTCAATATTAATTACATAGAGGAAACAATGAACAAAGTGGCTGATGTGTTGAGTTGGATACCATGCATCTTTTCAGTGTTGCCTCTTTAGACGAATCTACATGAAAAGATTCTAACTTTACAGTGCGATGATCAATGGTACAAAGAGGTCAAGGATTTTATCGAAAAAAACACAATGATGGTACCAAGATTTGAAGGATTACGTTGGACGACGATGGACTATTGAGATTTAAAAATTGAATTTATGTACCACCGAACGATGAGTTGAGGAGTTTGATCCTAAACGAGGCTCACAGAGTAGTATACATGGCTCACCGAGGGGTCACCGAGATGAGGGGAAACCTTAAACCTTTATTCTTCTGGAAGGGAATGAAGGCAGGCATAGTAAACTATGTGGCCATATTTCTATAATGTTAGTAGGTGAAGGCTGAACATAGACATCCAACAAGATTAATACATCCTCATGCTATTCCAGAATCAAAATGGGAGGTCATTTTGATGGATTTCATTGTTGGATTTCCACTGAGAGAAAGGAGACATGACTCAATTTTTGTGGTAGTCGATACTCTAACCAAGAGTGATCATTTTATTCCTGTGCATATGATGTATCAGGGACCTAACATAGCTAGATTTTTCATCAGTGAGATTGTGAGGATGCATGGCGTGCCTAAGAGGACTATATCCGATCGAGAATCGGTGTTTATTGGACGATTATGGACTAGTTTCCAAGATACCTTGGGAACCCAACTTAAATTAGTACCACCTATCACCCGGAGATAGACAGGGAGACCAAATGAATAAACCAAGTCTTGGAAGATATGTTGTGCATGTACGTGATGGACCAACATAAGAGTTGGGAATAATTCTTTCCAATGGTAGAATTCACATATAATAACAGTTACCAAAGTACCATTAAGAGGGTTCTTTTTTAGTTTCTTTATGGGAGATTGTGTCGAACGCCTTTGAGTTGGGATCGACTTGAGGATAGGATCATAGTGGGACCAGAAGCGATCCAAGAAATGGAAGATCAAATGAAAACAATAAGACAAAGAATTAAAGAAGTGCAAGATCGACAAAAGAGTTATGTCGATGCGCACTGTGTCGATCATAGTTACAAAGTTGGTGATCGAGTCTTCTTGCGGGTAAAACCACATAAAAGTTTGATAAAGTTTGGAAATGGAGATAAAATATCTCCTAGGTTCATGGGACCTTTCGATATTATAGAGAGGGAGGGGCCCGTGGCCTATCAAATAGCCTTGCCTGATTCTTTGAGGCATATGCACAATGTTTTTCACGTATCTGGTTTGAGACATTATATTAGTGATCCTACACATGTTATTGACATGAGTTCCTTGCCAGTATCGGATGAGGGTGCGCTCACAGATGAGTCGATTTGCATCCTATATCATCGCATTCGAAAACTACATCATTGAACATTACATCAGGTCAAGGTCTAGTGGGACAACTATAGTCCGCACTCGACGACTTGGGAGGACGCATATGATATGTGCCAATAGTTTCCATTTTTGTTTGATAGATAGACTTATGATACTATGATACAGATTATTTCGGCACTTTTATACTGTGAAATTTTGGGATAATGTTTAGAACAAGAGGGGGTGTATGTAACATCCTGCTCTTGCATGCATTGAGTGAACTTATTCTTTGAGGACACTTTCTTGCAAGTGATCTGGATTATTATACTTTTGGGAATTTGATTTTGATTATGAGGCATTATGGATATGATGACATGTTATTTTTTTGTATTGACATAGACATGTGCTATTGACTCGGTTCTCTTTAGTGTGCAGGACTTTGTACCTCGAAGATGCAGATGCATCGATGAAACCCCTTGGACTCTGGATTGAGTCAGTGAGTGGACTATTGGGGTTTGATTTTTGTAGATATGACATGTGTACATTTGATTAGATTTTATGATGATTGATTATTTTGCTGACATGATCTGTTGATGATGCATGCTGACAATATATTGTCGACCAGAATCACATGTGGAGTAGAGGGGTCATGCTTGACAACCAGAGACTTTGAGGGAGAGGTATGGACAACAGACCTGCCACAACCTACTAGCACTCTCATTGTGGCTCGAACTGTAGGTTAATGATTACATAGTTCGAGAAGACCCACGATGTTGTGAGGGAAGACTTCGACAATATCTCACAATGATTGTAAGGGGAGCGCAATAAGGCATGGGCCTTATTACTTAGAGGCCCTTAGTCTTCCACAAGATCACCTAGCGGAGTATTGACTCCAAGGTTTTTTTATGTCTACCAAGTCATTCAAGAGGCGAGTGGCACCCTTGGAGCACACAGTGCATCTTGAAGGGCACGTTGAGCAAGGAAAATGGAAAGAAGCGAGTGGCACCCTTGGATCATGTATTGCATCCCGAAGGGCATGTCGCACAAAGAAAATAGAGAAAGGGAAGTGGCACCCTTGGAGCACCTAGTGTGTCCTGAAGGGCATGTCCTGATTTCAACGGGTAAGTGAATAAACCTAGTCGACCTTAAAATTAATGATGTGATAAGTAAGATTTAAAAAAAAATTCCCTAATAAAAATGTCGTTGAGCCTAGGAAATTAAAATCTAGGTCTAAGTGATACTAGTGGTAAATAATAATAATAATAATTAAATGTGTGAGGAGAAGGGGGTAAGAAATTTAATTAATTTATTAAAATCAAATTACTTTGGGGGATTAAATTTTTAAAAAAAAGGAAATGATTGTTTTTCTACATATGCTAATTAAATTTTATTAATTAAAAAGAGAAAGAGGTGGTTTTTCTACACTTGCTAATTTAAGTTTTTCATAAAAAGGGAAAAGAGGGAAACTTAAAAGAAATAGGAAACTAAGGGGAAAAGGGGAAACATAAAGAAAAAGGGAAATGTAAGGAAAAAGGATGAATGACTAACTTAGTAAGGAATATTGCCTTTAAGAACTTACTAATTATGAACTCAACTAGGAATTAGTAAATGCATAAGTCATTTAAAATGTGTAAGGGAATATTGGGACACCAAGGAGTGTTTTTAGGAATGCGTTTTGGTGGGTGAGGGAAATAATAATAATTAAATAATTAATGAAATTAATTTCTACTGCAACTAGGGGGATGGATGACATGTGTATGGGGGAGGTTTTACACTAATTAAAATAGCGAAGAAGAAATTAAATGAGAATTTAGGAAATAAATTACTTAAAACCTCTATAAAAAGGATGGAGGAGGAGGAGTATGGATCTGATTTTTTATGTGTAACGTTACACTGCAGAATTTTTGTCTTGACTAACTTATCTTGTGGGAGTTGGGATACCCATCTCGGGTAATGAGTGGTAGCTCAACCTTGTGAGGAAATTTCGGTGCTAGTTGTTCTTTGGTTTAGTGTGCATGGGCCCTTTGTGGATCAGGGGGCTCAGGGGGAAGATGAGTACCCCTAGCATTGGATGGGAGGTACCGGTGAAGTCACTTCGGTCGGCAAGCGGGAGCTGGACAAAGCGCACGCGAAACAACGACTCAGAGTTGTCACCTTGGGCTACGGTATGCATGCATTTATTTTGAATGGTAGATTAATATTGTTCTTGTGCTTTCATTTCTCTACTTTTATTGTGTAAATAAATTTGTTTTACTCAGCGTTTTTAATCGAGAACTTAAAGTCATCATAGCTTTATGCTCACTGCATTTGAATTTATTTCCTTGGCAACCCAATCCCTGATTGCTATGACTATTCTGTTTTTTTTTATTGATTATTATGAATAGATTGTTCTTTATCTTCCATCCTTATCCCTATATCATCAATCCATGCCTGAGAAGTCAACCAAGAGCCAAACCGACAGTCGTCACTTCAGTGTTCATAGACCTATAGATTCTAATGCCCTAATTTTTTGTGCATGGATGATGAGCGAAGCATAATGTTTCCCATCAGTCCACCCATTTCTTATCTCTGTGTTCATTGGTCCTGGTTAAATGATTGTCTTGCACCTTCTTGTGATTAAATACCTCTACGTATTGTTATCATTTCTCTCTGCAAACAACTTACTACCCTCTGCATTCTTATATCACCTCTGCATTTTTGGATGGCATTTATTCTGTGTGATTTTAATGATAGTTCCCAGCTCAGGGTTATATCAGTGTTATCGGTGTTATTGATGGGTGAATGAAAACATTTTAATTTATATATTAGATGTGTTTTATGACAGTAGCCTTAATTAACTGTAAGACTATGTTTTATTTTCTGTTGTGTAGTCAATGATTATTTATATCCGCATACATACAATGTTTTCCTTTCAGAATGCACTTTAATTGTTAATTGTGAAATCACACATATTGACTGCAAATTTCTTAAAGTGTATGGCTTCAAATTTTCTTACTGTGCATCTACGATTTCACTTATATTGAGTGACTGACAGTGTTATTGTTATTTCTTGTTAAAATAGTGGTAATGTGATTTCACTTATATGGCGATGTCTTTAATATAATGTTCTTGTTATTCTAGTAAAAGTCATCTATATAATAATGCACAATGATTCTCCTACTCTGATTTTGGATAGCGAACTACATAGTGATTGTCTGCATTTCATTGGCACCCTTAAATGTAACTACACAATTTTTCTGGGCTTATCACAAGACCTTCCACCACGATTATATCCTGGCACAAATTCTAGCATTCAACACTGGTTTCTGGGCATTTTACCCAACATCCAACCCCAATTTTTACATCTTCCACCCTACGCTTTTCGTACACATTGCTCAGATTTTTTCACCAAGGCTCTAGCAATTCTCCTCTGCAATTTCATCTTGTGCCAGCAATACCATTTGTTATTCTAGCGTTTTACTTTTACAAGCTATGCAATTTATGTCAATGAATCTACACATGCCTGCTCCGTGAAATTATACTTATGTCCATGAATTGTTTTCATTGATTAGAGTCGATTGAATGATATTGAATGGAATTTATTTTTGAATTGAAATGTATAGCCAACTACTTACCACATCGAATCTACATATGGCTTTAATTCTACACAACAATTTTATAAAACCTAGAGAATCTACTTATACCCGACAAAAAATCTTTATGCTATGAGTGTGTTTATTTTAATACCTTCTATGTCTGTGTTTACCTGAATGTATGCTATGTATGTGTTTACTCCAATGCCTGGAAGAGATTTATTATAATTAATGTCATCATTTGTGTGAATGGTAGACAACGTTTTCGTTTTAAGTGTAGGATAGACTATGTCAGCCTTTTTCATATACATGGGAATGACAACGACTTGATTGTTAGAATGAGAATTATTTGATAAACAACGATTCAGTATATTCGATTCTATGACAACAATTTATATATTATAAGGACAATGAGTTTAAAAATTGTATGGACATCACATATGCCAACAATACAATAATTAAAAGACTTCCATGATGATCGCTAACAATTTGGCTGCTAACTGTGATTAACTTTAGACACAATAATAGTTATGAATCTTCAGCTAGATTGTTGTCAACCCAACATTTTCCCTTAAATATTTTCTTGACAATAATTTATTTGTGAGCGAATTACGAGGAATTGTGTTGAGCATTGATGAGAGATTTTTTTTAAATGTTAGACAGCCCAATCATATTTTATAGACAACCAATTTAATGATAGACAATGAATTACTTTTTGACTTTTAAAAATTGTGGTATAATGATGGTGTTCACCTTTTAAGAAGGGGCGATTGTCACTTTCCTTGTTAAATATGTTTAAGAGATGGATTTCACTTCAATTAAAATATGGCAGTCATCTTCATTGTTATTATTTATAAGTAAGGGTATTCATCGTTAGTGTTATTAATATCCATAAATGATGGCATGAATATTGTGATGGAATCCAACCAAATTGGTGATGAACTTTAAGTTGTAAGCCAATTTAAATTGTACCATGTGGCTTATGGTTGTATTCCCCTTAATTTTCACCTTCAACACTTGTGTTGGGGAATTCCCCCTTGTCACCCGTGGAATGGTATGTTATGCTCTTTAAAGGAATGCATCACTTTAGGTGGTCACTAACCTTGGTTACCTTGTACGATGATGCTAGCTTAGAAATTCAAGTTGTTGCGCGACTAATAATGGATATGCAAATGCACCCAAAAATTGCATTATCAAGAGTGATAGTAATATATGGAATGCACACATCGAGTTAAATTAATGATGCCTTGCGCCTGATCTTAAGGTAACGCTTGTTGAATTTTGGTTTAGATTTTTTGGCGCAGTCCATGTTGATGATGAGATAGATTAGAAGTTAGGGTTCTTGCGCACAAAATTTTAACATAAGTGATGATAGTCCATATAAACCTTGTGTGCAGTAAAATTGAGATGTAAGGAATGATTTAGAGGCTTTAGACTACTTGCGAGATAAGTTGTTAAGTTGCGATTGATTGTGAGAACTTAGATCTTGCGCAACAAATTAATTGACGATACTCTCACTCCTCAACTCTAGGTGATGATTAATTTTTGGTTTGCGTTTAGGTTTCCTGATGCAGTGGGTGCATGAATTCATTCACGCTACAGCTTCACTTATGTTGTCATTTGATAGGTTAAAAACCCATGCATGCATCATAAATGTAGCAACGATTGAGGAATTAACAAATTTTATTACGCCATGAATTCTTAACATGGTTTTAGTAGACTACAGACTACCTACACAAAATGGAAATCTTATATTATATGTTGAGTACTTCCAATGATTACTCAAGCACCTTGTTTATTGATGTTTTATTTTTCCTATTACATCTTAAAAGAAAAATATTACAATTTTTTTTTGACCAGTTACACGTAAATTTAAGTCGTAATGATGGGGACGTTACATATGGTATCAGAGTGGGTTCAACCCTACGACTATGGATCACCAAGATTTTCACTACAGTAAACCCTTGCGTATTAACCTAGTGCTAATTAAAAAGTTAACTTATCCATGCAGTGATGTCAACGAGAGGACGTGACAGAGGTTCGTGGAATGGTACCGTGGAAGGAGGTGCGACACCTCCAGAGGTTCCCACACCCTCGAAGTCTAACCCCCAAGGGGAAGAATAAGTCCTTGGGATAGATTCAAATGTTGTAAGGGATGATGATGGTACAACAAGGTCCTTTAAGATATTGTCAGAGGCCTTGATTCACCATCTTTACTGAGATAAGTCCAGAGCGTCTATACCCCTGAGGGTCCACAGTGCGCCCAGCTAGTACTGTTAGTATTCGCTCTAATCTCGATAAGGAAAAATTTCTCGAGTTCTTTGGTGCCCTAGATGTCACAACCACTAAGGCATGGTTGGAGAATATGTCGATATTATTTTCACTACGCGACTATACCTCCAACTTGAAGGTCTACATGGTGATCTTTCAACTAAATGGGAGCTCTCTTCTATGGTTGAAGACACTCCTGCCACAATTGAACATGACCATCAAAGACGTGTCATGGGAACTATTTGAGGAATGGTTCTGAAAGAGGTACCTCTCATAGGAATTCATTTAGCGTCAACTTGACGAGTTTAACACCTTGTGACAGGGCAACCGTACAGTTCCCCAATACAAGGCCGTTTTGGAGATGTTTCGGTATGCTTCGCACCAAATTACAGAGAACTTAAGGTCAACAAGTTCGTGTTGGCCTTAGTGTTAGGATTCAACTTCTACTTTTGGTACCAGGAATAATGGACCAAAGAAAGTGTGTTGGAATGTGGGGAGCCACATTTCCAGCGTAATTATTGGTTGAAAAAATATCGTGTTTCACAACATAAAAGGGATGTGTTGCGATAAAGAATATCACAAGGTGAATACAAAGAATATGCAAAACATATGTTTCCAATGACACAAATATAGTTGTTCATAGTTTCAAAGAAAATCACAAAGAAGTTAAAATGCCAATAAATACATTTGTGTAACAAAAACCATGGCTTGTTAGACCCTTCACTATTCATGACACTTGTTGTTGTCGTTATCATGTGGAATTTGAGTTATATTATGACACTTTTCTTGATTTTGGTAAAAATTTATGGGCAGGTTCACTTCCTTCCATAGTCCATGGTTTTATATCCCAAATTCTATGCGAAAGAGAAGGTGATGAATTATTTTACCAAAAAAAATGTATTGGTGCAAATAAATGTGATCGTTTTGGAAATATAATTGTATTTCACTCAAAGTATCCTATTGATATGAATGATCAATATTTTTATGATATAACATTCAACTGGAAGAGATATGAATATATCAGTAGCACTACTACAAGTTCTTTCAAATTTGTTTCGAAAAGGATTGATTTGAAAGTGGATAAAATCTATGTGATAGATTTTTTGAAGAAGTTTGAGAAAGAAATTTATAAATACACCAAGCATTCACATAGAGCTTGATGGAAAGACCTACAATTCAAACAATCCCATGAAGTGTTTCCACCAGGGACAATTTTATCTGCAGTTGATTTTGCAGAGAATTACACATTCGCCACACAAAAATAAATACAAAGTGAATATTATCATTTTGATCAACTCTTTATATTTTTCCATGTTCTATATAGACATTCTCAACAAAGTGTTTATAACATAGAAAACAAATATGGGAATCGACTTGTTATTAAAGAATATCACTTTTATATAAGTGATGATCAGAAACAAGATACACATTATGTACAACATTTCTTTGACAAATTTTATGATTCATTGAAAATCCATGGGATCAGATTTGATTCACACTAGATATGGTCAGATGGATGTGCAGGTCAATTAAAATCTTCACGACCATTCTATTAGTTGTTTCATCTTAAAAATAAATAACAAATTATACATTATAGGAATTTTGTTGATATTGGTAATGGAAACTGAGAGCATGACAGTGTAGGGGCATGTGTAAAATGAGCACTTCGAAGGTATCAGATGAACCCTCATGTAGATTGATTTGAATATGCTTATCAATTTGTTTAATGGTGTAAACAGACGCTAATCCATGAAAATAATCTATCAAAGGATGTACGTAGGTGTGTATATATATGTTGTACACACATGATATTTTTATTCACATTCAAAAATATGATTTTCAATCATGTTCAAAAGAGAAAGTTAATAAGTTATATTGTCTTTAACATGTTTATTATATTTCAATTTCATATTTATCTTTAAATAAATTATTATTGAACCATGTGCAGGTTTTTTTGGCATATTGGTATCCAAGATGTAGATATATCAATCCCATATGATTTCAGTACAATACATGGGACTCAAAAATTGCATTCAATTAAAACAAAACCCTTCCAAAATGTGTTTGCATTTGATGGAATAAATGAATCTTGTTTTTGTTCATTTTTCATAGATGACACAAAATCCACAGACATTTGTGAAAATGAAACTAATAAATATGTTAAATCTTGGAGACACACCGAGATTAACACAAAGGGGAAAATTCCACTTGCAATCTTAGAGGAGATTGAATCAAATGAAACTATAGTGTCAATAGATGGTGATAGAGTTTTTTTTTATCTTGTTAGATAAGGTAATTTATGTTTTAATTCTTCAAACATATTTTTTATTCTTAAACAATGTAGACTTACATTTACTATATATATATATATTACAATTATGTGCATGTGTGTTGATCTAACGAGAACTTCTTGTTGGAACATGACGAGTTATTTGCAAAAGATGTCTTTGTTGTGGTTTCAACTATAGAAAATGATGAAAATGGTAAATATTATTTAATGAGATGCACACAAGGAAAGATGAAATTATTAGAATATTTTGCTGACAATAGTTTTATATATGAAATAGGATCCATCATACTAAAAGGTTATTTTTTTCAAGAAACCCATCAAACCGACAGTCATGTTCACTTTTAAGACTATCAATTGCATGTCATAAGTTGTAAATATAGTAACCTAGTATGTGCAACAAAAATAAATTTAATAGAGGTTCAATCAAGGAAAGATCAAAAGTTAGAAAATGGAAAATGTCAAAAGTCGATCATGAACTAATACTTGAAGATGGTATACCATTACAATCTTTTTAAACAAACTTGACATTCTAGAATTTTTTGTTTTGTATCAAGTACACATATATATATATATGGATATGTAATATTCTAGAATAATCTTGTTTGGTTTATTGTTATGGTCCATTCAAATAATGTTATTTTTTATGAATTGTAACTTACTAAGCTTTATTTACATTTTTGCACATAAAACTAAATCTCAATTGGTGAATTCAATTATTAAATATATGGGTCCCCATATGTCCTCCAAGCCACTGAAGCAAGCTCAAGAAACTCAAGAATGGTTATAATGTCATACTATAAACACAATTTATTTTCTCATAAATCCCCTAGGCATCTATCACATTGAAATGGTAGAGACCAAAACATTCTTTGAGATTTAAGATATTCATTGACTTCTTCAACCCATAAATCACTTTRTTGGAGATGTAATTATTAATAGCACTAAACCTACTTAAAACTAATTCTCATTAGATTTTAAACACCAAAACATGCTTTGAGATAAGATATGTCATATTGAATATATATTAATATATATATTCACATGTAAAACTATAAGAATTTAGATAAACTCATTGATTTAATTGTAAATTCTAAAAGTTTAAATTCATTAATTACAAAATAATTTCATGTTAGTTGGGTTTAGTTGAGTTGGTTGGAAGGAATGGTTGTTATCCTCTCCACCTAGGCTCAATTTTTTAAAATGATATATTTTCCATGTAGAAATATTAATGATTATATTATTGTAATGATTTTGATCTTTTTTTAATTCCCCCTTAAGAATCATCATTTTCTATTATCCACAAATGAAGGATGGATCATCACTATTATTCAAGGAAAACCATGTCACTTGAAATGAACCATTAGTGGTCCTTAAGGGGGACTTTCATGTCTCTATGTCTTGGGTGAGTAACTTATTTCCTTATGTTCCATTGGTGGTCCTTTTTGGCTATATTTGGGCGAACCCGACTTCTAATTTAGTTCTCCAACAAAACCCTTCAAACCATCGACCCTTATGGAGACCAGAAGGAAACAATGCACATAGAGTCCATAATGAAGTCTCACGCGAGATGGATTTATGGGTGGTTGCAAGACTCAAATTTCTACAGCCTTGGAAGGGATGTTACTTCAACATTCATCAGATATATCATTCTGCCATGTCATTAAATACATACCTACCATTCTATAACCCTATGCAACCATTTAAAATTAATTCTGCAGTAAATAACATAACTCTTCTAGTGTGTGTTGCATTTTACTACTTAGAAGATTCATTCACTCATCTTAACCAAAGTAAATTCAATAAATAAAACAACATTCCACATAGAGACACACAATTTTACAGTGGTTCACCCCTTGGGCTATGTCTAGAAATATCTACCATTCTCTCATTATATATTATTCCTCATCAAGGTTCTTGCACTGCATGCATTGCATCAAAAGTGCATATCAAATGAACATGTATATGTGAGGCCCACGAGTGTCACACTAAACTCCACAACTTGCGACCTAACCCTTAGTTACCATTCATAATTCTTTCTCCAAAACTGACTCCAAAAAACTATCTCTAATATATCACTACGCAAAAGTACTACACTTCTTCTCACTCTCTAGATATGATGATCTCCTCGTATCTTACAATACATATTTATACTAAAAAAATGGGTTAAAACATGTTACAATAATGAAAAAAACCTTAAACATAAGTAGATTATGTTTGTCAACATTCTACCTTTCTGTGCATGCGGTTGATCCACTTCCCCCTTCCTTCCTTTGACTTTCTTACTTCCTCATGCTGATTTTCCTTATTATCCAGCGCACGCTCCTTTTATGGTCCATTTTATAACTATCTTCCTTGATCATGGCGTTGTTCTCCAAAATGGCCTATGCTAACATGACCCAAACACTCATATGTGTCTCACACCAAGCCATTCAGGCAGTGTTTTCATCCTTCACCGACTTCTCCAGTGCGTGGAATTTTCCTACAATTTATTCAACTCAAGTGTTTACCTATGCACTCTTCTCTTCTACAGACTCCAAATTTTGCGCAGCGATATGCTCCTTTAGTAAATATTCATTCTCCAAGATACTTTTTTTCAATATGCCCCTTGGCTACATCAATATCAATCAACATCTGTTTTGCCCCTTCTTTTAGTGGCTCCAACTTATCCTACCTTGTTTGCTTCTCTTTCTGTATGATCTTCAACTCTATCTGCAAGTTCTTCAATTCCCGCACACTCTTCAGCCTATCCAATATGTTCATTGTTTTTTCCTCTACTTGAGTTCCTACACTGCAGTATTTACTCCTTCTTCCTTCTGTTCTAGCTGCCGCAATTTCTCATCTTCCTGGAAATTACTCCATAATTGCAGGCTCCTATCATATAGTTATGTGATTTCCTTAATTCTCTATGAAATACTCTCCTTATTTCCTGTCACCTCCTTCTCCCTTTGCATCCTAAATTCTGGTGTGATTCTAGGTGCTAGGAGTTCAATCAGTTCCATAATGTGATTCATGTACACATCCATAACCTGCTCTATATTTTCAATATTACCCTCCATGGGCATGTTTCCTTTCTTCGGGCTATCTGGGATAGTTTTAAACACTTCGTATACTCACTTCTCTATCCGGCTAGTGCATTGTTTCACTTCATCCCTCTCAACAGACACCTAGTTGATTGCTATCTTCAATGTGTAATTTACTTGCTTAATCAATTGTAAATGTGTTGCATCTGCTTATGCCCTCGATTGAATCTCTCGCATGACACTGCATTGCAGTTTATAAAATGAATTCATTGAGACCTTAGGCGGTTGTAGGTACGCATGATCCATGTCCTTCAACTTCTTCTGCATTATCTCCTCATCGATCTGCAACATGTCTTGAGTAATAGGGAAATTTGCATTCCCCAATGTTATAATATGGATTGTTTCCTATGCTGGAATTGTATTTTCCTAAGTAGTATTCTATTCTGGCTCCTGTTGCCTATGTTGCGATGTACTAAGCTATAGTTGGTCCAGTGTGTCACTAACCTCTGTCAACTTATTCATTATATTTTCCCTTTTCTTCTATGCTTCCCATGACTCTGTTGCATGGTCATGTACTCAGTCTACAATCATATCAGCATCATCCTCCATCAATGTTAGTTCCAAAACTCTCTTATGTGCCTTTGTCATCTTGCGTTGAACTCCTTACTGCAATATTGTCCTCTTCATGGGAAATGTCTCTATCTAAACTAATGTAACTAGGATGTCCATGTCTGGTATATCTCCTCCTCCTAGTTCCTCCTAAGTAGGGACATTGTTCTCCTTCTGTACTCCTCTATCTGTGACTTATGTGAAGTCATTCTCCTACTCTGAAGGTTTGGGGATAGATTTATTCTACCTTTTCTTTCTAACTATTACACTCCCCCATGTTTCCTTGTAATGAACCTCCTGTTTCATCACGACAACAAACCTCTCATAACAAGAGAATTTTTTTTTTTTTTTTTTTTTTGTGTACAAGGGTAATAAAGAAAATATACTCGACGTCGACACATGATGACGAACATGATGCATGAAACTCATGTGAAAAGAACATAACGACCTAAGAAGCACATCAGTAACTAGAAGCACCGAACGACAATCAACTAACAAATAAGAATGACTACCCGCATGTCCTATCCTGCAATGGTTAGGACCTCCAGGACACATAAGAAACTCTCAAGCCTAGGTTCTCATTGATTTTGACGATTTAAGGTCTCAGGGATGGCAACTGTTCTGAGGAACAAGGAGACATCTACATCCCACCCGAAACAAGCAGGCCCAACAAAATTCTGAGTCAACAATGAGTGTAAATCAGCAAAAAGTCATCTCGTAAGAATTCATAAATCAAGAGCAGTATACATTATAATCTCATGCATCTTAACTATATAACTTGTTTTTAAGGAAATCTCCTAGGGGTATGTGAAGAGAAGCTATAGTTATAAATTCATTATGAGAACCCATAAAAACTCCATCTTCTTACGCATTACATGAACTTAGCAACACTTTACATCAAACATCCATTATATGAAACTGATAAAATCATTCCTAATAGCAATAAAGAGAAGTCACATGTTGACATAGATATAAGAGGTGTACATTAATGCCAAATATATAAGGTGTTATCAACTTTACATTGTAATAGTCTATTACCAAGGTCACCATTCTCCTTGAAACTTCAATAATACCCTTAAGAGATAGTTGTTGGTAGCATTCAATTTGTTTGATCCTCAATAATTAAATCACATGATTCTTCTATAACTTCTTCACTTTTAAATTAAGTATTCAATCTCAATCCTAGGAGGCCTTTAATCATTAATTGAAACATTACTACATAAAGTAGCATGTTGTTTTTAAACACTAACTAAATTAAGGTAATTGTTGTTTATGAAATGTTAACTAAAATAAGGTAGATTGCTTTTATGAAAATAAGTAGATTGCTATTTTTAACTACTAAAAAATAAAGTAGTTGTTGTATTCAACCAAATAAAGTGGATGGTTGTTGTTGTTATTGCTATTATTAAATAGTCTCAACCTGTCAACAATTTCTGAGTCAATCCATATCTCCATCTCCTGGCCATTTATATTTAAATGAAGCATTAACTAAGATAAAGTAGAGGCTACTATTTGGTAATTAATGAAGAAATAACATGACATTTAATAACGTGACAATTACTAACAAATATTTCATCAATCCAGCAAGCCTCATGACTATTAGTCGATAACTTGAAAAACTGTTAAATATTAAGTACAATCAACACAACTTCATTAATCAATTTAACCAATAAAAATAACAGTGGTCCCAAAATCATTATTGTGCTATTATTTAACATCGGTAACAATATTATTTTGCAGTGCGCCATCTATAGTATGAGAAACATCAATGTGAAACATGTTGTATATTAAACCTACCATCAGATAAAAGTCTATCAATATGAATAGCTAATAGGGATCTTAAGGCTAAGGGTGTCAATTGGTATCGCTATCTAAAATACATATCGTTGCCAAAGTTAGGGAAATGCGTAAAGGGACCCGTGTACCCTGTATTAGATACTAAAATGAGCGGCTCGAGCATTCATTAAATACATATCGAGAGGTTTATCAACCCAACCGCTGTCATCTACTAAGTTGGATTTACCAATTGAGGATTGTTGAGATGGCATTGAGTTCACAGTGATTCCGTCATTAAAATTTTCTGAGTGTACCATTCCAATAAAAAATTTAGAAGCATCTACTAGTGGTGATTGTATCAATCAGGTGTTACTATGTGCCTGGTTACAGGACACACAACCTTTAACAGATTTATGAGGTGAAGGGTCCAACCGTAACCATCTAAGATCTAGTGCTTCAAAAACCAACGCAATTTAATGAGTTTTCTAAAACCACAGTAACCAATACAGTCTTACCATTGATTAAGGATGTGCTAACATTAAATTAAGAGAAATACTCCCATTGGAAACTTCATTAACATGGTAAGGATTTATCCTAGCTATAATTCACGCCTTAATTTTTTTTATGAGTTTTACCTGTGCTAATCATCCAGTTCGCTGCGATTATCAACTTAAGAATTTGATGAATTTTAATAATAGAAAGGCTATGGGTTTAATCCAGAAAATTGTGACAGCAAGAAAAAAACACAGTCAGGGAAGTCAAACTCGGTCTGGGAGCGAAGTAACCAATGGTAACTCACCAGGTAATTCAGCCAACGAAAATTCAAAAAGGATGCAGAGTACGGGAAAGGTATGGCTTCCACCATTCGTTTTCAATGCACATTAGTTTTTCCTATTAAGTAATACAGATTTGGAGAATGAGATTCACAAGCCAGGAATAAAAATAATCACATTTTAATTTGCCAGGAAATGTATGAGCACAAACTTAAATTGCCAGAAAGCATCAATAAAGAGTTAAATTATCCCTTCATACATAAGACGTTGTCAAAAATGTAAAAATGAAGAGCATGGTGAGTGCAACACAATGGTCCAAGGAATTTCATTGAAATGACAGGCAAGGTTTTATTAGCCCCAACGTGGAGAAATTATAGCCATGTAAAAACGCATAGTGAAAGGAAGGGCTATGCCCACAACTGAATTTTGAGGTTAATAAAACACATCAAGGCATGAGATGTCACTGTCATGGACAAAAACAGGGGCATATGGATGAGTTTGTCCTTTGCTTCACCATCGTCACACAGAAAATCAGGGCGTTGAGAGACATAGGTATTTTAATGCTAAGGCGATGACCGTAGATCAAGCTCTTGGCCGACTGCTTAGGTGAGGACTGGAGTGACAGGAATGAAGGAAATAATCGCAAGGGTCACAATCAAACACCACAGGGAGGTCATGACATGCGGGAAGACGAAGGTCACAGAAATCAATCAACAAATCATTTAGCCAGGCAAAACAAATTTCAGTCATAAAACTAGACAAGCCATTTACCTACCCAATACACCTGTAGATCTAAAACATACAGTCTACAACATTCTATCATTCAACCGAAAAATGACATACCGTTGCCTATTCGCCTGCTCCGAGTGACGTCTGTGCGCTCTGTGCAACTCCCTCTTGTTGACCATCGAGACTACACTGGTACCTCCCAACCAACGCTAGGGGTACTCTTCTTCCCCCTTAGCCCCCCGAGATGCAAAGGGGCCACACACACTATCCAAAGGTTATGTCTAGCTCCCAGCTCGCCTCACAAGGCTGAGCTACTACTCCTCTCCGAGATGGGTATCCAAACTCCAACAAGTAAATCATTCAAGTCAATATTTCTGCAGCGTAACGTTATGCAAAAAGAATATGCCCCTTCATCCTTCTCCTTCCTTTATTTTATAGAGTTTTGAACTTCCTTTCTTTCCTAAAT
The DNA here is from genome assembly GCA_010110895.2 of Picea sitchensis. Classification (NCBI taxonomy): domain Eukaryota; kingdom Viridiplantae; phylum Streptophyta; class Pinopsida; order Pinales; family Pinaceae; genus Picea; species Picea sitchensis. Next base: position 82,148 of record SNQJ01S0010316.1, read on the forward strand.
ATCATTTAATTAAAGTTTTTAAAATAAATTCCTAAAATTTCCTCTCCGTACAAGTGTCCCCCATCCCCTACATTCCTCCAAAAATTAATTTATTTAATTAAGTAATTATTTTTATTTCACTCACCCACCTAGAGTTACTCCTAGAATTACTCCTAGGTGTCCCTAGATTCCCTTACAGGTTTTAAAGGCTTTCCCTATTATGAAATTGCTAATTCAGTTTAAGATTAGAAAGCTCTTAAATGTGGATTCCTTACTAAGTTGACTTCCCGCTTTTTCCATTAAGTTCCCCTTTTTCCTTTTTATGTTACCTCCTTTCCCTAGTTTCCTATTTTTTGATATTTTCCCTCTTTCCCCTTTTTATTAGAGCTCAAAACAACAATTGTGGAATTTAACCCCTTTTTCCCTTTTTATCCTTAAATTAATATTTTAAAATTATCCAAATAATAAAACCATTCATTCCCCTTTTTCTTTTAAATTTTATTCCACAGATTTATATATATATATATTTGTAAATAACGTAAATTTCTTATTCCCCCACCCCCATTTTTTTACAAGATTTTAACTAAGGTTATAATTATTAATTATGCGGTTTTCATTTTTATTATTAATATTGTTATATATATAAATATTTTTTTTTTGAGCAATAAAATTTTACCATTAGCGTAGTTTAGACTTAAGCTTTAGATTTTGTACTGGGCGACAATTAATTAGGAAAATTGTTTTAAAAATTTCTTAACATGTTATTTATCTTAGGGCCATATAGGTTCATCCCTCTATCATCATCAACGCGACGTTCCCTTCAGGACGCACTAGGTGCTCCAAGGGTGCCACTCGCCTCATCTGTTCCTTTGCGCGACGTTCCCTTCAAGATGCACTATGTGCTCCAAGGGTGCCACTCACCTCTTGACTGATTGGTAGAAATCAATAACCCCTGGAGTCAACACTCTGCCAGGTGAACTTGTGGGAGACTAAGGGATTCTAAGGAATAAGACCCCGACCTTATTTCACGCCCCTTAGAATCACCATGAGTGACTGTCGTAGTCTACCCTCATGGCATCGTGGGTCCTCTCGAACTAGGTAATTGTTAACCTACAGTTCAAGGCACGGTGGGAGTGCTAGTAGGCTGTGGCAGGGTTTATGTCCACACCTCTCCCTCAACATCTCTGATAGTTGTGTGTGACCACTTTACTCCATATGTGAGTCTGGTCAACAAGTTATCGTCAGCCTGCATCATC